>BMAO01018732.1:0-23551 GCA_019973975.1 Trichonephila clavata | reverse complement strand
CAAATGATCTTTAGAACAATGGGCTAAATGAATTTTTTGTAAATTAATGAAATGTTTTAGTTGACAGCTAGTCAATTAAATGTAACCTGGAATACAATAACAATGATATTTTTAAAGCTTTTCATAATATTTAATCATAGAGACTACAATCTTCTCACATTTTTTTTTTTTGGAAAGCTTATGATGCATTCAGTTTATTTCATTACCAAGCTTACTTTTTATCTTACCAATCAAGCTGAGAGCTTAAGAAATGAGTAAATTGATAGAAGAAAATTATTTCATTCTATACGCTTTTTGTAGTCATGCAAAACAATTGCGCAAGTATATAAAATAATTTGTAACTGAATTAAAGCAAATTAACTCGATTAAGTTAATAGGTATTTTTAAGAGTGAATAAAAAAAATCATGTGCAATCTTTCATTAATGGTAGAACTTATATAAAAAAAAAAGGAATTTTTTCCTGTATAGACGAATATGATGTGTAAAGAAACAATAGTAAAAAAGAGAAAGATATAAGAAAAAGAATAGAAAAGTGCACTTTGCAACAATGTTAAAAGTAAATTTTCAAATTTAATACTATTAACAATAGTAAATCCTAAAAGTGGCAGGGAAATAATTGATGTATAGTTTCAAGATTCCAGGCATTTATCTTACATCATTTAGCCTCAATGCATTGGTCAGTGGTAATTTCTTCAATACAGTCAAAGGAAGCCTGACCTTCAGATTTCTTCAGAAGTAATTGGAGCTCAATAAATCTGGCTACTGGACAGGTGTAACACTCCCAATCAAGGGCATTCTAAAAGTGGCATGGATATAGTAGCGAGCCCAGTCTTTACCTTATATTGTAGCTTCGGCATTTAATCAGTCACCCATCATGACCTAAAACAAAGGCTCAAATGGCATGTTCCAGCAGATAGAGCATTTCATGAGCAGCCCTTCTCTAGTATTGCCCTTTATCATTTGCATTATTAGACAACAACGCCATTGCAGTTGCCAACATTTTAATCAATGTTGATTATCATGACTTTGAACCTTTATTGTAAAAATTGCTCAAAGAAGAGTTTTGCAATTATTTTATGTAAAAAAATTGTGTTCCTTTAATATTCCCTTTTTTCGCTTTGTCATTTCTCCCTACATATTCCCATAACAAAGTTATTAATTTTAGTGATCTCCAACATACATTTCAAGGTATTTCCTCATTATTTTTAAATCAAATTATATAAGTATCGTTAATGGATTATTGAATAAAACTGGAAAATTACTTGAAATCTACCAAAAGTGTTGTTATGTCAGGCATTAATTTTAAGTAGATATAAGGAAATTATGTTGTTAGAAATACCTACGAAGAACGAGCATGAAAATTTCTTTAGAAATATCAAAAGATATTTCTTCTGTACTATAGAAATGCTTCAAATTACGTTTATGATTTTAACTCAAAGTGTATGCAAAACTAGGTTCAAAACCTCAAAAATGATAAACTTAAAATTAGTTTTAATTTGATTGTAGCATTACTCTTTTAAAATAATTATACTGTACACAAATTAATACCATTTGTCATTTTAATCCACGTAAACATTTTATAAATTTTGATTCGGCACCTATGAAATAAACATTCAAAGAATATCGTATATCTAAACTTACAGGAACATAATATCTTTTCATATGAAATGTTTGTTCAGTTAAAGAGATTACATGTTTCTTTCCCGTAAAATAATCTTAGAAAAAGGGAACGAAATTCTGTTTTGTTTTAGAAAGAAATAAGTAAGCGAGCTCTGTGTTTTCTTTTAAAAAAGTTTGTTATGTACATGCAATTTCCTGTTTGTCTGCGTTTCATAAAATGTCGTCCATCCAAACAAGTAAATGTGTTTTCAATACTAAAGCCGTCGGAAGTGTTTTGTTGCATCCAAATGCATCTATCATTTTATTCAAAGAAATATATAAATACTTTCAAGGAAAATAGCAACTGTTATGTCTGGTTGGTTGAAATCGGATAAACATAACATAAATTATTCATCTTGTAATTCATCGACTTCGACTTATCAGAAATCAGGAAATAAAATAAGGCAATAAATTATTTTTTGCTTTACTTACAAAAATAAAGAAGTTATAAAATATTAAATACGAGTGAGATACATTCTCTTTAATTTACGTACCAAATGTCAGTTATCTCTAATTCTGTTTTTCCATGCGTCTTAACTAAACATGATGGGCTGTGGAGGCTTAGAACAGTTGAAAATTTATTAAGACTCTACCTAAATTGTTTATGCATTTTGATAAAGATTTTTTTAGTTTGAATTTTTTAAAATAAGATTCTTAGATTTTTTTCTATATCAAAATATTCATATCTAGTTCAGAATATCCTGTCTGCTTGGTTAATAAATAACAAGATTACAGGAATAAAAACTACACAAATTGTTAGATATTTTCCTCCAAATATAAGACAAACTGATCAAGAAATAAAAAAAGGCAATGCAATTAAATACTTTAGAAAGGGTAATATAAATAAATGTTAAACAAGTATTTTTTTGGAAAAGTGCTAATTGTATGCATTTTTCAGTGTCCTAGAGAGTTGGTCTCTTAAAAATGCATCACGCAGTGTATTATTTTTATAGGAAATATTTAATTATTACCTGTATTGTAAAACCAATGAAAAATTCTTAACCGACTATTAAACACTTTGTTCTCCAACATTTCTCAAGAACTGCTTCAAAATCAGTTTGAATTCCCGGAAATAACAGGTTAAATTATCCGTGTAAGATATCATGAATCAATTAGCAATTTTGATTCGTAAAAAGCGTTAAAGGGTTCAAAAGAAACGAATTGGGGTTAGAATAATATTACCATATTAATGAATGCTGTTAAATACTTTTCTAAGTAAAAAATATTTTTGAGGCAATTTATATTTCTTTTTCTCGTATATAATCTTCTTTTTTTGCAGTAATCTTAACGTAACTAATATATGATGATTAAAAAAGACTTTTTAAAAAACTACATCACCCAATAAATTTATAATTTTTCTTATTAGAGTTCAATAAAATATTCTAAAAAAGAAAATTTTAAAATCAAAATTAAAAAGCTCTACATGTTTTTAAAAAATACTGACTTTTTTCAGTGAAATTTTCTGAAAATTTGAAACGGCTTCATGAATTAATATGACAAAACAACACACAACTAGCTGTAAGCAGCCATTTGTGGTAAATATTTATTAAATTATTTATAAAATATTTATTAAAATATTTATTTTAGAAATATTGAAAATATTTTGTTTTATGTGGATCAGTTTCTGTAAAATTACTTAAATTGTTACTGTTAACATTAAGCTTATTTACAAAATTTTGATCGGACAAATTAAGCTAAAATAAATAACAACAAACTGTGCAGAAAAATTTGTGATTCAATTTCTTTATTTTAATTTTACAAGCACATGATTGAAAAATTTCTCCAATGAAGCTCTTGTTAAATGGCTTCATCCATCATCTATAGTTAGTGCTCTGCATTTCTACAGATCTTGCATTCAATATTACACCTCTTTGACATATTTAGTTACAAGATTTTATTTTAAACACTGGAACAATATTAGAGAAAAATTTTAATTAAATTAATTAAAATTGTTTATTGATAATTTTTATCAATTTACAAACTTTTATTAAATTTAAAAAGTATAGCAAAAAAAAAAAAAAATTGAAAAATATATGCTTTAGCAAATTAACAATTGCATAAAACCAATTCATTTTTACATGATTTTTATAGTTATTCTTGGGGCTAATATTTTGTAAGGTCCCCTTTTTACAGTGAGACAATAAGTTATTCTGTTTGACATACTTTCGACAAATTTTCCAAAATACTCTAGACCAGATTCATCCTATGTTGCATAAATTTTGTCCTCGAGCTCTCCAAATGATTTTACTACTTCCCGTTAGCATACACTTTTCTAACAAGATAAGCTGAAATGCGTTTTCCGTAATGTTATGTCAGGGGGACTCACTCGCCACTTCAGGCTATGCATGTATTTTCTTCAGACTCCCCCCCCCCTTCTTTTTGCTGTCTTAAAGTGTGCCAAGAAATTTCATCTTGCTAAAAATTAAATTATTAGTCCTGCAAAGTAGAACAATATCTCAAGAGTTGATTAGCATAAATACTTTTCAGTATTCATATTAGTAGAGGAATCACAAAAACTGCTCATGTCTGAAACTGATACTCCGTCTGTTTTTATTTCTTGAGATTGTGCCAGTAACAATTAGATTAATCTGGTCTACCTAGATTAAAAGGTTTTTTTATAAAAATAAATATTTTTCAACAATACATTATCAACTATTTCCTTTTCGCAGTTTAAATTCATACAATTTTATATTAATTACTTACTCTTCTAGTGTCTTTATTTTCATATTAGCATAACTCTGGGAAATTAAAATTATTTAAAAGAAATATGTCAGTTTTGAATTCAGATCATTAAAATAAAACTCTTGATCAATTTTAACTGTAGACACTATCCATGAAGCCATAATATGGATTTTTCGTCTTTGATTTCTGCGAAGCAGCTTTAATTTTATCCCAAATCTCTTTTGTACCTCATCAATTCTAAACTAAAATTAGTTGTGCAACAGAATATGAACAGCAAAGTTCTACTGTGCCCATCTCAGTTTTAATGACCGTGGGCGCTGAAGTGCATGAGCAGATGTTCCGGTCAGAAGGTCAGTCTGACGCCACACTCCCTCTCCCCTCCCAGTGTTAAATCCCAAGAAAGCTTGGTATTGATTTATCAACTCACTGAACGGATGAAAGACCGAGTCAACCCTGATTAATCCAATTTTTAGACTCCGAACCTGTGGCGTGAAAGTGTATTAAGCCAACCCACGACCATTGGACGTTAGCGCATCAATTCTACATTTGATAAAAATTTTTTATTGCAATTTTAGAACTCCAAATGACTTAAGCTTTACGATGAAATGGTATTTGAAATCAACAAAAATCCACAATTTTTAAAATTTAATACACATTACTTTTTTGCTATCGGCATTTTTAAATAAGCCCCTTCAAAAAAATTTCGTTGCTTATGAATCAGATTATAAAAAAAAATGGGCATTTTCAATTATTCGCATGTAATTTAATCAAAACAAAAAAAATCATTTGTCATTTTAGTTAAAAATATCTAAAACTGTTTTTTTAGTTTCAATTATTTTTATTTTAATTTTAAAATAACAGCAGTTAATATTTTCAAAACATGGATGAATTAAATGTGTTTTTCATAATCTTTTTTTTCTCACTTTCACAACGACTTTTTACTGAATTTTTTTCTAAAACATCGACCGTCTTTTTAAAAATGCTAATGAGTGCACAGTATCCTATTACTATAAAAAACATATTTGCTTAAAAAATAATTGAATCTAGTTTGTAGCATAAATTTTTTGTAATATCATATTAAATATTATGAAAATCATTAAATATATTTTGTTTTTTATACTAAAAGGAAATTAAATCAAGATATCATATAAGAATTTCAGGAAAAATGGATATTTCTCGAAAATAAAAATGCCTCATTCTTTAATTGTACATAATTTTAAAATAAATTTATTTCTTCAGAACACTGCATAGGACTTTTAATAGGAAATTAAAAATACAGAATAGATATTCGAATCATATGTTTAAGTAAAGATTTCAAGCTGTTTTTCAAAAAATGCTGGAATATATTTATCTAATTTTTTATAGTTATCATTCAACAAAAATGTACTTAATAAATTAATTTTAAGTATAATAAAATTGTAATAACATCTTTGATACCATGTGGCATGACACGGAATATATTAAGAGATAAAGAAAAGAAAAATAAATATCTTAGGAGGAAACAAATTTGCTTCAAGGGATATTGAATGAATAAAAAAACGAATTATAAAAGTGTTTATTTGATTGCAACATTTCGGAATTATTTCCATCATTTTTCACTATCGAAAATAATAATAAAACAGAAGTCATTAGAAAAATAATGGCATAATTAAGTGTAAAACTAAACTAAAATTCAAAATTTTATTATGATTTAAGCATTTTACTAAGTTACAATTAAATTAGCTTCTCTATATACTTTTATTTTTAAGGTTTTAATAGAAACTTTTTTAGTCAAGCAGGATGATTATTAACAGTTATTATTTTTTTTACTTTAAGATTGCCTTCTTACTGAAACAAAATTGCACAATAAAAAAAAACTTAACTAGTGTATTTATTTATGTATTTTATTCATTTTATTTTGTATTTATGAATATAAAATAATGTTGCTGTTACTAATGATATCTTTTTATTGGTGTTAGATCGGGGTCCATCGTGCAAAGGATCTGGATTTTGCAGATATAGATTCTCAAGGAAGGAGGTTACGACAGTGCTTCTCAAACTTTCAATATTGGTGATCCAATATTCAACCATAATTTTCATCTCTCCCCTCCATACAAATAACAATATATTGAATTCAATAATACCATACTTTGACACTAAAGCTGCAATACGTCTTTTTATTAAATGCCACCAGAGCATATAAACGTCTCGCTCAGCCAAAGCATTAATTGTCCCGTACGTATATAATTCTTTCCAAAGTGCGATTATTTTTGCACATTGATGTACATAAAATTAGTCCTAAAGCTTTGGAATGCAATAAATGGAACTTCAAAGTGATTAACTTATTTCAGAGGATTTCCTTATTTATTCCCTCCCACCCCCTTAAATGCATCACATTCCCTCCTCGCCTACATGGAAAACAGTGGAATTGGGGAGCAAATCACCTAACTTTTAATCGGCGGTTATAAGATTTATTATAAACCGTACAAATTATCTAGATACGTGTTAATTTTTGTATATTTTATATATGACAAACCCATGGGGTCACTGGTAATAATTAGACTTGTTCTTAACTTTGTATTGTTAAATTAATTATAAAACACATTGTACAATACTGATACATTAATAAGTGTATTATATCAGCGCAAATGTTAATTTAATTTTTTTATTATGTCAGAATGTGTTTCGTTTGTTTACTTTGAGTAAATTAATTTTTTTTAAATAATCTTTTGTTACCTTTTTTATTATGTTCGCGCCCCCTCTTAGATTTATCCCGCCCCGCCTTCCCACAGTTTGCGAAACGCTGGGTTAAGGTGTGTATTAGATAAATATATTTATACATTTTAGGAAGTACTTCCTGTTTGTTTTAAATTAATAGGTGAGAACGATAAGAAAACTGCTCAATAATTCGAAAAATAAATTCAAAGACTTAGTTCGCTCACAATAACCTAAATGTAATACATAATCTTTACACACTATGACATACTCAGTGAAGTCATTTTTGTATATTTATTTTAAAATAAGATGCAATATATATATATATATATATATATATATATTTCTATTCTTTTCATACTTTCGCTAAGGGCGATTTTTCAGCCATTGCTTTGTTTTGAATTTGTATCTGAGTCCAGAAACTGGCAATAACTTGTTTGTTGTACTCAGATTTAGCTCGGGCTCTGTATTTCTGTATGCAATTTTTAGGTAAGTTACCTTTTTCTCATAATGGATTTAGATTTCCTATCCATTATTTCCAATAGGTTTTTGCTCGGTATTATTAACAGAAAGGGGTAAGGTTGGCTGGCCAAAGAACATGTTCATCCCCACTTTTATATAGAAAAAAATTTTTAAGGAAACTTTTTTTGTATACAAGCTGTCCTAAGTCAGCAATGTTAGTAATACTATAGCATCCATTCTTTATATTTTTATATTGAACTCTGTTATTTCAATTTTTCATATCTCCTTTTAATTTCTGTTGTTTGGTTATCTTGCAATTGCAATTCTGTTAAGTATTAATCCTGTTAATTCATCTCTCTCTTGTAGAGAAATTTTGATTATATATATATATATATGTGGGGGGGGGATTTCCACATAGACCGCACGTTGGAGGGCGCTGGCGACGCGAGCCACCAGCGAGCGAACTAACTAGAGAGAGATTAGCGAGCAAGCGATCTCGACGAGAGATCGCAGAGACAACACTGCGGATAAGAAAAGCAACCGGGAACTGACTGGCCGAGGAGGGACCAGCTCCAATCTAGACTAGAAGTGGTGTGATCACATGAACTACGTGTGTTACCATTGTGAACTGAGAACCATTGTGTATGATAAGAGAGAAAGAGACAGGTTCGCGAGCAGGCATTCCCGTCGTCGATAGCTCCTGGAACTCTATTTGTTAGAAATTAGCTACTTTTCTTTAATTGATAATTGTTAAGTTTTGAATAAATTAGTAGAAAGAAAAAAGCTTTAGCCTCTTGTTGTCTCCCACAAATTATGGGGGCTCGGCCGGGATAGGCATTTTAAGTTTAGAACAAGTGAACAAAAAACTTTTGGGAATTCTTCACGTATAATTAATGACAAAGGAGGAGCATTTAGATCTAAGGAATTTGAAGACTACTGTGCTGAGGAGGAGATTAGTAATATTAAAGTAACCACGGGAGTAACAAGGGGGAACGGACAGGCTGAAAGAATCCATGAAGTACTGATTCTAGTGTTGACGAAGATGCCCATTCAAGACCCAACTAAGTGGTTCAAGCATGTCGATTCACTACAACGTGTGCTGAACAGTGTGCCTTCATGCAGTACAAAGTATTCGCCATTTGAATTACTAATAGGAATCAAGATAAAGAATCTTGAAGACGTCATGATAAGAAGTTTGCTTGAAGAAGAGAGTCAAAATCAACTATTTCAACATGTTGAAAATCTTAGAAGAGAAGCAAAGCAAAACATTTTGAAGATACAAGAGGCGAGTAGGAGAACTTACAACCGAAAGCGGAAAAAAGCTCACCAGTATAAGCAAGGAGAGTTGGTAGTTGTCATGAGGACTCAGTTTGGAAACAAATTGAAACTACGACCAAAGTATTTTGGACCCTACCAAGTGACTAGAGTAAAACTCCATGACCGATATGATGTTGCTAAAATTGGAGACCATGAGGGGCCAAATGTAACGTCCGCATCAACAGACCAGATGAAGCATTGGTCTAAGCATTAAGGGGTCTCAGGGGTGTTAAAAATGTTTCGAGACCGCAAAATATGAACAATTTTCGACTAGAAATAATTCTTTGAGGTTAAAATGAAATAATTTGATTCTTTTACACATTTTTTATAAAGAAATAAAGTTTCAAAAAAGTATAAAATGTCTAAAATATAATCATAATTTTAAAAATAATAAGCACATAAATATAAGAAAATTTTTTGTAAGAAACAAATAGTAAGTTTTACGACGCGCATGATATCTTCTGAAATAATAACTCTAATTACTAGCAATAAGTTGATTTATAAAGTCAAATATATCCTTATTAGATGGTAGCGATTAGATATAAAAAGAATAAAAAATAATATTTTTAAAAAATAAAAAAAGTACTTTTTAAAAAATTTTCAAAAAATTACAAATATGTAATACTAAAAATAGCTAGGATTTAAAGATTATGATAGAGTTTATAATTCTGTAAAGTTTTATGCATCAAAGTATGATAGTTTTTGAAACGCAATGCACGTAAGTGAAAAAAACACAAACTGAGAAAAAAGGCTTTAAAGTTTTAAATTGAATTTGAGAAAATAAATTTTAAAACTTACATGATAAAAGGCTCCAGGATCATAGGATATGCCTTCCTGTTGCTCAAACAGCTCAATTTCTGTACTCTTTTTAATTTTTTTCTCTGCGAGCTTCAAACAATGACGTTGAGCTCCTCTTTCTTAACGTAAAGATTCGACGATTGTCACGTTCAGCCAGGGACACACAAACATTTTTGTTAATTTTTAAGCCAAATTTCTCTAAAATAGTAATAAGTATTTGATTTCCATCATTAAAAATACTGGTTGCTAGATTTGCAGCAATCTCTGCAATCTGAAGGCTAGAATCAATCGTCTTCGGACAAAACATCCATATTAATGAATTTAAACTTTCATTAGGATTCTGTGTCTTACCTCCTAAGCATTTCTTCAGGAGTGCCAGATGAGATAAGTCTGCAAATACAGGCTTAATTACATCTCGAACAGCTTTCGCAACTGAGGGTTTGTGTTTATAATTTTGTAAATTATTATTAATTGCGGCATTATACTTACACTATGTATTTGGATTTGTAGGACAAAATCAGTGCATCGGTTCATCATCGGTGCTGCAAGAATGACCAAACAGCCCAAATGGCTTTCCGCATTTCCTTTACACAAGTAGAATTGCATCGAATAGCATTACCATAGTAATGCGCAAGCTTATCAATTAAACTATCAGTTAACCTACCTTTACCGCCTATAGTTTTACCATCAGATAATTTCTTCTTACCATATACTAATTTAAGCTTCCTAAGTCTTGTACCTATTCTCTTTTGCACATGGCCTACACATTCTATTTTCTGAATAAGATGGTCATCGCCGTATGGATTGTTTTCAGAAAGGGCATTGAATGTTTTTGTGTCGCCATCTCCTATGTAGTTCGAATATTTCAGGTTGTGAAGCTTTTCTGATCGATTAAAAATCCTCAACATCCCGTCAACCTCCATCTTACCAGCAGAGCCAGAATAATTTTCCTACGTGAAATCTTATGCGCTCTTTGCCATTTATTGTACTTGATACCAAACTTTACCCCTTTATAACTGTCGCTTCATTTGCAAAATGAGGACAACACTTCCCTATCCAAAACCTTACCTGTTTCGGCCCCATTTGAGTACATACTCCAATCAACGATGAATGTCCTCTCGTCTTCCAGGTCCCATCACCACTTACCGTTAAAATGTTATCAGGTAACGAAGAATTTTATTCGACAGCTGCCCTGTTCATGCTTTCTTCGGCGACTTCCTTCATAACAAGTGAAAGTTTATTATTAATAACATCATATGACTTTTGTTCAACAGGATTAGAAAGAATCATTACAGAAGAAAAGGTTTTTAATGACTCTAAAGCTTGACCTATGCATCCCATTGCTAAAATAGATCTTCTGTTAATTTCTGGAGCATTATTTTTATTCCCAATGTTTTCACAGCTTGAAAAAGGACAAATACTCCCACATTTTTTACAATGTATTTCAAAATTCGAACAAAAACCACGAGTGGATTTTTCATTAATTGTTAATGGTTCATGACATTTTAAACAGTATGATACTGACAAAATAGAGCTAAAGGTTTAAATAAAATCAAAAATACGATATTCTTTGAAGTTTTCACTTACCTTAACAAGATTTGACTTTAATGAAGTCTGAGAATTCCTGAAAGTTTTTTACTAGAAGCATTTTTCATTTCGGCACACTTACATGTACTTTTCATTTCTACACACTTCCTCGTATCTTTCATATCTGTAACATGTGAGTCACTTACCTTTAAATATTTATTTCCTCTAAATCTGTTCTTGGGGCATTGCCCAACGAACTTTTCAGAATAAAACAACAAATATCTTCGCTTTAGATAAGCGTTTTAAAAAAACGTGCACTAAAGTAAACACAACAGAATCAAAACACAGCAGAATGAATGTGTTGAGTTGCAGGCTTCCTTCTGATCAACTCAAGTGCTTAAAATATTTCATGAGGCTTATTAAAAACAGAAAAATGAAAGGTATGCATAAATTTAAAAATAAATGGGCGTGGCATGTGTCCATTTAAAAGTTGTTATGACTAAATTGCTGTTTGCAATTTTTTGAATAACTTTCGAAGTTTTTAGAGTATTGTCACGTGGTTAGTATCAAAATGTTCATAAAAAATGAAGAACAAGATATATTTTTTCGATTCGAAAAAAAAAATGTCACCTCAGACCCCTTAATGAAGAAGAACGAACTTGTATAAAATATTGGTGTACTAATCTATGTTTTTTTAGTTTTTTTTTAGTTTGGTATTTCAGATCCTTAGTGCGTGAGCAGTGAGGACACTGCCTGTAGGATGCCCGAGAAGATGTGGGAATTTCCACATAGACCACAAGTTGGAGGGCGCTGGCGACGCGAGCCGCCAGCGAGCGAACTAACCAGAGAGAGATTAGCGAGCGAGCGATCTCGACGAGAGGTCGCAGAGACAACGATGCGGATAAGAAAGCAACCGGGAACCGACTGGTTGAGGAGGGACCAGCTCTTAATTTAGACTAGAAGTGGTGTGACGAGAAGGTCGCCCATGCTTCACATGAACTACGTGTGTTACCATTGTGAACTGAGAACCATTGTGTATGATAAGAGAGAAAGAGACTGAGGTTCGCGAGCAGGCGTTCCCGTCGTTCATAGATCCTAGAACTCTATTTGTTATAAATTAGCTACTTTTCTTTAATTGATAATTGTTAAGTTTTGAATAAATTACTAGAAAGAAAAAAGCTTTAGCCCCTTGTTGTCTCCCACATATATATATATATAAAAACTGACTTTTCCCCCCCGAAGGTAAAGATGTATTTTAAGTTAAGTGTTAGAACACAGTGGAAAAAAAAAACTTTTGAGGCGGTAAAAATAAATTGCTCAGAGTGTGAAAAGATTATACCTTTATTAGGTTACAAAGTTAGTTATCTGTCATCACTTGTAGAAAATTAAAAGATTTTCCATAGATAAAACATCTTTATGCTTGTTTACAAATTTTTAAGTACTAAATCTTTTTTAAATAAAAATCTTTTTCTTAAATTAACGCTTCATAAAGATTCTCATTTTTTATAAAATATTTTTAAATATGTAAGTAGATGTTACTTTACTTTTCTAGTTTGCTTCAGAACTTTTATTAAGAACTGTTTTTATTTTTATACATGAAAATATCGTAAGAGTCTCTTGTATTCTTAATTAAACTAAGAAAAAAAATTAAATATTCATTATCCTTCAAGTATTTTACAAAATTTTATAAATATAAGAGATATAAGATCTTGTCTTCTTTGTTTTAATTTTTCTGGTTATTTTTTTTTTTTTATTTTGGTTATTTTATCTTATCTGGTTATCTAAGTTTATACGGTTTCTAAAAAAATTTCCCCTCTACTTAACTTCGAAATATCAAACTGAAACTCATCAAAATCACCATTCTAACAATTTCTAGTTACTATACTTTTTACCGTATTTGTATTTTCTTAGTTCTTTTTCCTTGCATGATAAATTAATCTTTTCATATTCAAAAGAACTTAATAAACTGTCTATCAAATTCAAGAAGATTACAAACATCTTGGAATTTAATAGTTTTTATTGACCAAAATTAAACTTTAGACAATAGCTATCCTTGTTATCTCAACGAAAGAGCTTAACATAATTTTGAAATTTCAAAGGTTAATTTGTCAATTTTGATAGCCTTAAAAGTAAAGTAAATTTTAAACTTTAGAAGAAATACTTTTAATGTGTTTTTAATGGAAAATTCTTATATATATATATATATATACTCCATACATATGAATTTAATAATGATTAATTGGGCATTTTTATAAATTTTAATATTTTTTTATAGAAACATGTGATAGCAACCAACACACACAGTTTTCCATGCGATGTTTCATATGAGTAATTGTGATGCATTTTAAAATACTCAGGAAAATGTAATTTTCAAAGAATTTGGTTATATTTTGTGTACTTAAAAGACACAAAAAATTTGATTCAATTTATTAATATAATTTTTATATTATTTCGATCTTTTTTTCAGTTTCTACTAATAGCTCATTTTCTCCTAAATACATCTTGCTCAAATGTTCAATCGTTATTAAAAGAATTTCTATTCATCCAATCAAGTTCAAATAAATTTTTTTAAACTTGTTGTGGATAAAACTTGATGTTAATACAGTTTTTTTCAAATTTTAATTCTTTAATTACAGGTTAATTAATTAATTTAAATTAAATACAGGTTTTCGACGCCAACTTAGATTCGTCTCCATTGTTGTAACAATGTAATGGTTAAAACACCGACAAAAGATAGCGTCTAAAACCAGTTTTTCACCAAACTAGCCAGACCGAGGTGCATTGTTCAACAATGGAGACAAATCATGCTCTTTTTTCAATTCCCACAATTTGTTCACTCTCTCCCTATATTTCTTTATATATATATATATATATATATAAGTATGATAGTGTTGCATAATCTAACGTTGAGGTTTTTTTTTAATTTAATAATTCAAATAAGCTATAATCTGAAATCTCAAACCATAAACTACCATGCATATTTAACAGTGATTGGAATAGTTAAGTAAAATAGGACTCATTTAAAGAAACAATGGTTGAGAATTAGAAACACATTATTGCTATACCAAATTTTATGTGCTAGCTAAAATACCAACTTAAATATTGTTTCCCTAATTAAGAGTAAACCCTTTTGAAAATTTGTTCAAAATGTTAAGGCAAGTAATCGAATAGCTTTATAATTCTGCACAAAAATAAATATTTAAAAAAAAAAGGGAAAAAAAAGAAAATTATATATGTTGTTAATCTTACAATACAAAAAAAGTTAAAACATTTTCTCGGAGTCTTCAGTTAACAATGATTACTAGGTTAAAAACTTGTTTATATGATGATCTTGGTCATGATAAACTAAGTACGTTTTGCTTTTTAATAAATTTCACTTTCATATAAATTTCACTTTCTAAGAAGAATATAAGAGTATACACAATTTTGAATCAAGTGAAAACTAACAACTGTCAGCTAAAAATAAATAGTCCCTAATTCACAGTTTCAATTTGATCTAATGCTTCATAATCATGTATAACACACAATAATAAATTTTAATTTTTAAATATGTCTGTATATTGCATATATTTTATGCCTTAATGTATATGAAAATGCAAAATGTGCTACTTGCAATTTTATTACAAGATGATTTTAAGGAAGTAGAATCTTACATTCTGTTTTAAGTTTATTAAAACACAAAAGGTTTTCTTTATGTGCAAGGTACTTGGGGGTCTTATGAGATTTCATAAGTACTGATAATGAGAAGAAAAATGGTTAAACCCTCAACTGAATATTTATATTATGTCCACAATTTTTTGAATCATAGTACTAAATGGACACTGGATATTGTTCCTTCTTTTCTATTCAATGGACACAACTCTATAGTTATTTATATTCGCATTTTATTAGTTATGTAAGGGAATATATATTATTATGGTGTTGTTCTTGTGTGTTGTTACGTATCCCATCCAAATAGCAATATCATCAGATTGAAGCCCACATAATTCCTAGTAACAAGGAGGACCAAATTACGTCTGTCGTTTTGATCGAAGCTTTGATCACCCTGCAGGTGAAAGCATGATTTTATTCCGTTCGAAATGAGCCTAATTCCCTTCTACCCGATGAACCAGCTAAAGGTGTAGAAGGAATTAAAGTATAATTCGATATGATAAATTGCAATTATTTTATTTATCACTAAAATCGACTCAAACACAAATAATACTATAAATAGGAAAATTCATTCAAGCAACAGAGTGAAGAGACGAAATTCGCGCGTTTGGGGAGAACACATTTAATAACCACTTTATAATAACGTGGTTCTCCCTTAATATTACTTTACACAACAGGTATGTATGTAATGTCCGCTTAGCGACTTAAACACTTTAAATGTAAAAGTAATATGAAGCTGACAGTACCTGATTTTAGGCAATTTTTTAATCAATTGAAATTAACTTTCTCTTCCAGATTATAATACAAGGTAATCTTTACCTTGAATCTTTCTTGTCACCTGCAGTTAATTAAACTTCAAACTTTCTGATTATCCATTCTCTTCACTTCCAATTCACTAACTCTTTAACTCGTGAAGTAGAAATATATATAATGAACTTAATTTGCATATCACGTTCGTTTTCTTCTTTGGGAGAAGGTTGATAATTTTTGCTGGCCTACAAGAATACCCAAAAGGATTTTTGATAGAAGGTTGCGTATAGATCCGTCACACGTTTAACCCTAATTTTAAAGGAGAACTCCCAGTTTTATCATTATTCTATATTTCAAAGTCAAATATAATAAAAGAAATTAAAACTGAAACACCTATTTTTTGTATTGTTGGAAAAATAGTCATACAAATAAGTGGATTTAATTTTTATCCAGAAATCCCATTGCACTTAACAAAAAGCTTTTAAAGTTAATTAGTTCTAAAAAAAATATTTTGGGATTTATTACAAATATTGGAGCATTATTTCGTCCCTAATAAATTACTTTGCTAAACTGGGAATTTTTTTTTTTTTTTTAGCAAAACAACACATAAGGAATAATCTTCCAATACTTGCAATAAATGAAGAAAGTTTACGTCTAGACGGTCTAATAGTGTTAGGAATATTGTCCCCAATCCCTTATGAGAAATCAATAGTATTAAGGCAACTTTCCTTGTAAAGTCTTTCTTCTTCACGAAACCTAATGAACTGTTAGTTCATTTTCATTCCACTTCTAATTACAGAAGAAAAACACACATTCATATTGTACAAAAAACTGTCAGTAAAATAATTCAGGAAATATTCACTTCAAAAGTATCAAGGAATCGAATATATTTTTTTACACATTTTAATTATTAAAAAAACAAGAAAATCGAGAGTTGCAATCTCTATTCTAAGTTCTTCCACTACATCATGACACAGTTTCTTATAGTGAATCTATTTTCATTTATTTCAAGTTTTTTCTTCCCCCGAAGCAAAAATAATGAATTTATGCCAATTAGGATGAGTATAAATAAAGGAAGCTACATGCGTTCACTTGAGGTAAAAAGAGATAAAAAAAACCAAGTAACTTAAATATATTTCCAAATGAAATCAATGCGGAAGATTAGTTTCAGAGAAATATTTTATTGCACTGTAGCTAGTATGGAGCACATTAAATGAAATAATTTTTTTCTGCATTTTAAATATCATCAAAATATGCAGTAAATTTAATTTTTATAAATGCATATTGATAGTTTTTGTCATATATATGATGCACTTACGAGACATGATGAAAGAGCCTACGATAAAACTTACTCATCCTTTTTCTACTGAAACGTATTTTTATCACTGTAATTATTACTATAACTCTTATTAGTATTGTAATTCTTAAATTTGTGACTTTATAATTACAGTATCATCATTCAAATAAACTTTCTAATTAGCGTCAAGTCTATTGAATATTACAAAACTTTTTAAATGATATAATTTTTATTTATAACAATATCCTCAAATCGCACCTGGTTGAATTTTGTGCTGAAAATCAAAATTTCTAAGAATGAGAAATTTTGAAGTTACCAGAAAGATGGAAAAAAGGCATCGAACATAATGGAGGACATTTGACTGATTTAAGTTCATTTTTGCAAGTTTCATAAAGACAACTGCGTTTTATTTCACTCTAAAAACTAAAATTATTTTCTTGTCAGCACAATATATTCCATGCCTTATTTTACAATTGAACTGACAATAATATTGAAAATTTACTTCTTTTCTTCTGAGTTATAAAATGTTCTACTCTACCATGCTTAAAAAATACCGAAGAATATAATATATTAAATACCAATGACAATGAAAATCAGCTGATGTGTGTTTAGCAGCTACCTTATTTACTCGAACTTTAGCCGCACAATTTTACCAGTGCCAATGTAAGTGAAAATCTTGTGCGGCTTAGAATAGAAGGCAAAACATTTGTTGGAAGGGGGGAATTGAATTTCCATTTCTTTCAAAAGGAAAAATGCAACTGCCCAATTTGGTTACTTGCGTTCATGACTTAGCCCATCCCGCAGTTCATCCTCAGGATTCAATGTATCCTATTATCCAATGTATGTTATTTGCTCTTATTTAGTGCACTTATATACGCTTTCTTTTAATCGCCTTAACATCAAAGATATCGATAATAACAAGAAGATGAAGAAAGTATAACAAGGGAGGCAACATTATATGCAGAAAAAAAAACGGAAACAAAGTAGTGGCTACTGAATATTTGACACGGATGAAACAAATACACGGCAATGGCGTAAGGTAAATGGTATAATTTTTGCTAGTAAAAGCTTAACAAGCTTTAATAATTCTTTTGCATTCTTCTGCAATATATTCTTTTCTGCTGCGTAATAAATGCATTAGATAACACAGAAGACAACACCGTGCGGGAAAATGGTTACGCGGGTATCAGTTTTGAAGTCAGTGGTGACAATGGGAGTGATGAATGATTTTCAAAACATGATACTGACAGTTAGATATGTTCATATATGCATATAAAAGTTTTTTAAACTGGTAAAATAAATTAATTATTCACTTCTTATTAGTTTTCATTTTAATAGATTTTTTAAATATGGGACGTTTATATATGTATATAAACCTTTCTACACTATGTTCAACTTTTTTACATAAGCGTAAGAAGAATTGAGGGTGCGACTTAGAATTTATGGTGGCTGGAGTAATATGGTAATTTTTCTATTTCTTTGTTTTTCAAATAGTTGAAAAAACATACAAAAACATAATTAAAACTATTAAGTATTCATCTTAAAAGTGCAGAAATTCCTCTAAAAATTTGTAATGCTCATATACAGTTTGTTGTAAATTTGTAAAGCGATTAACAGTAACAATAAAATCTCCCACAGTGTTTCTTTTAATAGCAATTACAACTTACTCTTTACAACATATAATCATAATTTAAGGTGCTCATGCTGATAATATTTCCATTAGTTGCGATTACCAGGAGATAATTGTATGTTGTTTTATTAAATTTAAGGAAATATATTTATTGTGACAAAATAGCAAAAGCAGTTTTTTATCCAATAAAAAAAAAAACTCAGAATATAATTTTATTCTAGAACTCATTGAATGAATATGTTACGAAAAAGTAAAATCTGGAGCATTTAAATTTACAAACGAATTAATACAAGCTTCCAAAATATAAATTCCTTGTATTTCATGTGAAAAACCTTTTTAAATACATATATTTAAAATTCAAACTACCTATTTATGATGTTGTAGTTATTGTACTAAGTATACAATAGCTTCATATACAATACGACATGTTTTAGTTTAGATTGCGAGCAACGTAAATTAATTATTGATTTACAGTTAGTTTAGCTGATTGCTATAATTGATCTAATTATGGATCCCAATGTATTGGCAAACGCATCTAATTTCGATTCGAAATTATATTTAATCAGATAAATAAGACAGTATATTGCAATATTTTTTTTGAATGCACATAATAAATGTCCATCACATTTAATTAAAATAAATGTAAATAATTACAGCTTTCAACTATTGAATTTCTTTCGTATGTGTAAAATTTAAACAGATATAACAGAAACAGATAAAGAATACACTTGTATTAGAAGAAAGACTTTACACGTAAAACAACAAAATAAATGCATAATACATCTCAAAACACACACAATTTTTACTATAATTATTTTTATATTTTTTCTTACTTAAAATAAGTAATAATTTGTACTTGATCCCTTATTTTGTTCTTAATATTATTTTTACCTTTAACTGGAAGTTGAATTTGAAAATCAGAAGCAATCACATCACTCTTTCCAGCCGTTAAAAATCATTATATATATATACGACTTTTAGTCTTGAAAAGTATTAAGAATTTCGATACGCTTATATTTAATAATGAATAACAAAATATATACTTTCGACTGAGGAAAATTTTAAAGTATTTTTAAAGCTCTTATTTGAAACAACTTACGTGGAGAATACTGTTTTTCTATGGTGTCTCTGTACAAAACAATATTGTTTCCATTTTCTGTAAAAAATATTATTTATGATAATGATAGTTACTTTAAGTATAAATAAATATTTTCTGAACTGCAATGGAATATAAGCAATGAAGAATTTCAATTGAATTTGGACGAATTTTTATATAAACAGAAGCAGCATCGAATTGTTTTCTTTTATCAGTAACAGGAAAAATTGATGTTCATTTAATATACTACTGCGGCGTTGAATCCATTATTGACAGTTATAATAGGATAAAACTTTTAAACAACTTGTGATAGTTGCTTTTAAGGAAAAGCTATTTGCATTGGTTGAAGTAAATAGTGTAATGAACAAAACAAATAGCAAATCTCACAAAATGCATAAGAAATGATTTTTCATTTATAATGTCTTCCATAGTTTGTTCTCATGTTTCTTTCTTTACAAAATTGATTGATTATCTTACTTAAGGCTGTCGTTTCTTTCAGTATTGTAATATGTTTGTATTTTAAGAAATGCATATATACATATAATACGACGATGTTGTTGGAATAGATTCATTATATGAGATTGATAAGGCAGTACGGTGATTGAATAAAACTTGTTTATTATCCATCTTGAACACATAAAAATTACAGGGTCGACACACACACAAACACAAGCTGCAGCCGGCTACATGGAGCGAAAGAGAGTTGGTCTCCAGGAATCTCGGTATTTATAGGCTTCTCAAATCACATGATCTGAGTGGGTGGATAGGTGTAGTTTAAAATACTCTCGTTAGGCGGCGGGTTAACTTATTACTAAAACGTTGGTCCTGAAGGGATGGACCATTAGCAATTAAAAGATATTTAAAAGGATTATATTAGTGGGAATTATTACATATATATATATATATATATATATATATATATATATAACATTTAAAGTGTTAACAAACTCACTAGTTTCTTCAATAATTAATGAATTCAGGTTGCCCATGTATATTCCAATAAACAACATAAGACATATCATGAAGGTAAACAGAGTAATCATTTTACAAATCATTTCTGTGCTTAAAACTTGCACAAAATGTTCAAAACATTTTTATTAAGTGCGTATTATCCTCCAATATACATCAGAAAAAATTGAAATAAGTTAATCTGTACGTATACATTATTATAACCAAAAGGTGAATCAGCTTCTTTTATATTTAGTTTAGACAAAAATTTTGAAAGTAAGTTTCTATAAGAAAATATTCATTTAACTTTTAACTGTATAATGTACATGTACGTGAGAAGAATAACAATGAAGGCAATTTAAAGGGATTTATTTAAATTGCACTCAACAAATTTAAATCTAAGGCTTGTGTATTTAAAACAGACTTTCAAACTTTCTCAAACTTTCAATATTTGCGACCCAAATTTCTATAATAATTTTCATCACGCCTTTCCCATACAATAACATTATCTTGAATACATTAATAATGTACTTTGACGCTAAGAGGTTACAATACGATTTTAATTATAAGCCGTACGAATTATCAAAATAAGTATTACATTTTGTATCTGCTACTTTTAAGAAATATGATAAGTAGTATGCTACTTTTCCTTCATTCATTTTTAAGCTAAAAAATATTTCAAATAATTTTTAATTAAAATAAATATTTATTTCCTCTACCACATTCATTTCTAAAGGATAAATATTATTAGACAATAGTATATTCTATTGCTCTATGTCTCCTGTCCATCACATCTTGCATACTCGTGGACATTTTGCGAGGCAAGATGGTTTTTACAAAGAAATATTTGCAAGGTGTTTATGAATTAAGAGGTAAAATAGCCATTTTTCTAGAAGATGAAAATTGATTGGAAGCTGAGTAGTTTCGAAATGGTTTATATGTTATTAAATTGAGTACTTGACGAATATATTCGAGAAATGAATCTCTAATTTTCATATCGAAGAAGCAAATATACATACCTTTTATATGAATTATGAAATACATAGGGCCGTGGGAAGCCTGTGGTTCGAGCACCGGACGCAGATCGGAAGGTTTGGGTTCGATGCCCGATGCCACCAAATACTCACCGAGTACAAACCGGAGAACGTGCTCGTTAAATCTGTGGGTCTGAATGTGTCGCCATCTATCGTGGGCAAAAATCGTGCTGTCACATTCATGGGCTCAAAGCTTAGGCTAATGACAGACGTATCTCTAGCCCGTTGCCCTGATGAATTTCGTGGGCCTCGATCTGACTACGTCAGACAGGTGGCACAGGCAAGACCATGAAATTCATGCTTTGGGTAGAAAATTGGAGTTATGGTGCATAAATTTAAAGCAAAAAAAAAAAAAAGGAAAGGAAAAAACCCGAGAAATGTTTGAAATTTTATATTATTATTTCATTACGTCAGAATGCATTTTGTTGAGCATCCTTTCAGTGATTTAATAATTTATTAAAAATAATCTTTTATTTTCAATTTGATACCCCCCCCCCCGTAAGGTTTGGCATGCCAAATAGAGGGGCGTTTGACTGTTTGAAACACTGATTTGTTGTTTGAGAAACACAGATTTCAAAGTTAAAAATCATAATTATGTAATTTTTAACATCAATTGGTATCCTACAAGTAGTATTCGCGAGTGTGAATGTGGTTGGCATTGATATAAATGCATCTTAGAAAAGTTATACTGTATAAAATAAATAATCGTATTTTTTTATTCAATACTTTATAAATTCATTAAAAATGAAAGAAGCCTAAATAATATAACTATCTAAAATACATAAAAATTCTATGCTACTTTATTCTCTCATACTGCGCGAAAAAATTAGATTGTTGCGCTATTTATAATTTGCTGTATTGATGGTCACTTGGAAAGAATATTATTTAAAACAATTACTTTTCTCCGCGAAATAAATAACTTAAATTAATAATTACTTTAAAAAAAACTGAACAATATGTACTACCATTATCATTAGTAGTATAATTACTAAAAGATAAATTCAATATAAAATTGTGTCTGACTATGAGGTGTACAATAGAGTTAATTCAATAATAGTAATTTTCCGAAATTGAAAACTTAGTTGCAATTTGAAATTTATTCAAAGAGGAGGCTTTGCAATATTCAGATAAATTTGATTGATAAAAAAATCCTGCATAGTGGTGATGTCAAATGTTGATAATTCTAATGAAGTAATGTGACACTTAAAATTATATCCGCATTTAAGTTGTGGAGTCTCGAATTTTATACGTCAAATTACCTGACAATTTAAATATTTCATCGATATATATCTAACTTAAATTTTAATAGAATGTTATTATTACATTGTTCTTGTGATTTAGAATTATTATTATATTTAGTTAGATTGTGTGCGTGTGTGTGAAATTGAAACTTTCTTACAAAAATATAAAATATTAGGTGAGTGCTGAAGATCTACACACAAACACACACACACATGTCATGTTTGTTATCCATACAAAGATCAAATAAACGCAATATTAACATTACCTATTGATTGTGCATTATCTCCAGTGCCATCTATGTGACATCTTGCTTGCTTTCTGGTAAAACAAGAATCCCACGGCTATAAAATTCCGGTGGTTTTGAGTCGTAAATGATTTGAAACACAATTTTCACAGGATCAAGAATATCAACAATTTTCCAACTGAAAGAATGTTCAACGCATGAAATATAAGTGATAGCCAATTGGAGGCAAGTCAGGAAGATAGGTAAGGCCTTCCAACTAAAGTCCATTAACTTTTGGCGAGTGATGACAGCAACATGTGCCATGGCGTTATCTTGATGAAGGATAACATCGCGTCGGGTAATGAGAATTGGCCATTTTGCTACCAAACTTGAATGCAGCCTATTTAACTGTAGCCAGAAGAAGACAGCATTGATGGCTTGGTTTCGTGGCAGGACCTCCCAGAGAATTATTCCTTGCACATCCCAGTACACCATTCAATAAATCCTTCTTCTTCAGCTTTCGAAGTTGATACAGACGGAT
>BMAO01018731.1:0-101159 GCA_019973975.1 Trichonephila clavata | reverse complement strand
TTTTCTTCTTAAAAACTTTAAAAACTTAAATTGTTTTAGTATGCTTTATCGTATGGATTAAATGCATTATAAGCATTTGATCTATTAAATACCTGTGATAAATCTGAATATTTTATTGAACTGGGAGCTGAAAAATAATTTTACTGAAGTACTTTTTAGATTTAGCAGCACTAATTTATTCCTTTCTTTAGAATTTCATTTAGGGATCTACCTTTTTAATGTTAAATTAAATTCCCAGATGGCGCCACGAGATAAATGGCCTTTTGGGGAAAAACTCCATTAAAAAATTTCTCTTCCTTTTACAAGGTGTTATAAAATCTATTCTTTTTACATTTTTCCACATATGTTTATTTGGAGAATTTAACTATTTTAAGATGCTTAAGAAAAGAGTATCAACAACACAGTCTGAATTAAATTTTTAAAATGTCATATATATTCTTCTAAGGGAAACAATTAATACTGAAAAAGAAGTCGAAATTAATATTAGAGATGCATTATTTAAATGGTCGAGGTTATTTCTAGTATTTTGAGGTGTTTTTGAATTATGATAGCAAGATTGATTATCAGATTACAGGACTGTTGATAGGTTTATGTTTTTCTATGATTTGTGAAAAAGCGATCTATTGTCAGTATCGCATATCTTCATACTTCGTAACATGAATTTCCAAGACTCCTAACATGTTTCCTCAATCAAATCATAAAATCTCAATATATCGGTCCTTTATACATAGATTAAATGTTTTTTGTTTCATAGTCACGAGAGTTAACTCAGTTTTTTATGACCATCAGCATAACATAATGAGCGGCGCACCAAGAAAGCGGAATTCGAATGGGATTAAAATCAGTAGACGTGATGTACATATATTGGAAACGAAGTGCTAGCAATGTTATTGGAGTTGAATGTTTTATTGAGGAAATGCATCTATACCAGAGCAAATAAAAATAGTAACTCGTTGTGGTCCACCTCTGGCCCAGATGTAAGTTGTTATCTGGGTAGGCATTGATTCGACGAGTTGATGGATATCTTCCTGTGAGATTAAGTGCCAATCATGTCCCTATTTGAAAGTTACATTAACTCGTTCCTGAGATGGTAGGAGATCCCTGTTCATCAGATCCCAAATATGTTCTATTGGGATGACATTTGACAATTGCAATGGCCCAAGAAATGCTAAGTAAACAAAATGAAAAGCATTAGAAAGGTGTGCTATGTACAGCTAGGCATTATGCTGTTCGAATGCAACTCCAGGAGTCCGTGACAGATAGGGATACACTACGGAAAGGGGTAGAATCTTCTTGATGTAACACCATGCTTTCAAGGATTTCTTAATACTTCTTGAGGTCCTGGGCCCCTATACAAATGTAGGCCCTACCTTTGACCCTTGAAAATAGACATTATATAATATATGTTGTCAAAAACTCATATAAACAATTACCCGAAACAAATAAATATGCATGACTTACAATCACACAAACTGGCTGGACCGACTGCCACCTTTTTTCGCCGTATGATGAGGATGTACGTAATTGGTCTAGGCCTATACATGGACGACAGTCATCACATGTAGCCAATCCACATGTCGTCCTAAATTCCCTGTTCTTCGAAGAATACAACCGGAAGTAACATTTGACTGTTGAAATTATTTGAATTCGTGATTTTATTAAGGCTGAGTCAAGAGCCAGACGATGCCCCCATTGTGGCCGAGGCCCTGGGCCTAGTTGGCTTATGCCTTAAAACATCCGTGCGTGCTGTAATGGTTAAATCTTATCCCTTGGATAAACAAATGGCTATCAAAGGGATCCCCCTGACAAACAAAATAGCACACCGTTCATTTACTCCAGCATGCCAGGTGTGTAGTGTATGGCTGTCATATAAGCCTCCTAAGTCGTCTCTAGACACTTCTTTATTAGTTCTGGGTGTTAAAAGCTCGTGTGAATTTAAAAAAACCACTCCTTAAATTTTAACATCTTTACCAAAGAAATTACTAGTCTTTGTGAGTTCAGAGTTTATCCCATTCTACGCAACCTTTATAAATTAATGCAGCGATTTACAACTAATCTGATGTGATCAAATTTATGTCATATGATTTATTAAAATTCTTAGAGAAAAAAAAATGTTTTTTTCATAATTAATTAAACTGTCCATGAAGATGAAGACTTTAAAGTGAAATTAATTGTAATAATGGGAAATACAATTTAACTAACAACATAATAACACACACACACACACACACACACACACCACACACACACACACACACACACACACACACACAACACACACACACACACACACACACATATATATATATATATATATATATATATATATGAACGTTAACGAGAAAATCTGTTGTTTCCTAAAATAATCAGGTATTTCTTGAAATAGTTGATCAAGTCAGTAAAAAAATTACGAAAAACTGAAAAAGAGTTTTCATGTTAGGTTTTGTTTTATACTTTAGCGATTTATTATTAGTGATAAAATTATGTGATTCAACGATTCAATTAGCTATTGTATGGAATAACGATGGCCTGACTGCTTAAGTATTAAATATGGCATGTTTTGTGCTTTGGGAAACATAATTGCAATATTTTTAAAGTGACGTATGTGTTCTTGCCACTATGAAGAGTCAGTGGCAACACGAGGACTAGTAGCGATGGACCTTGTAATTTTGAACCTTGGTCAGGTGACTAGGGCAGCCCCTGAGCTGACATCTCCTTCTCCAAGCTACCACACCACGACCCCAGAAGAACTTTGAACATTGATAGATGTAATGCGCTACAAACGTCAAAGTTCAGAGTTTTGCAGGGAAAAACATGTCTGTTTTTTTAGATTGTCGTAGAATCATTTTAACATACTACTTGGAAAGGGTTGGGATCATCATTTTTGCCTATTACTATACTGATGAAGAAATAGCGGAATGCTGTAATCAAACAATGATGAGGTAGAATTACCACAAGTTTTCGTTTTCTTTCCGACAATGCACTTGTTCACTTATCACGAACTGCGGTTGAGGAATCAAATCGACGTGAACTTCGAAATTTTTTCCCAATCCTTCCTAATCACTCGCGGGTTATCCCCTACTCAAAACTCAGAAAAACATTGTGGTGTCGGTGATTTGACTATACCATGGAGGTGTTTCAAGATATGGAATATTGGTTTTCATCGTAATCTGCGGATTTCTACAACGATTGTCATAGAAAAGTCGAGAAAAACACTGGAAGAATTTCAAAACTCTGGACTACGTCTTAAAAAAATAACTGAAAATGTTTTTAACCTAGATCATTTTTATAACATTATTTCATGTTTTATAGGATACATTCCTCGTTTTTGCTACATATTTTAAAGGTTTTCTTTTCTTTAAAAAATTAATATTAGCAGCTTTTTTAAATTTTTTTAAATCTGTTTCATATTAAATATTATCGTAATATAGTTATACTAATTATTATTATTCCTTGTGTCTTTGATTTCTAAACATTGTCTTAGAGAGTTATGTTTGACTCAGAGGAAACACACATTTTTATACCCAGAAGTTCCTTCTCATTTTAATTTAAGCATTAATTTGTTTATTTTCGTTTCACTTATTTATTTATTGAATTAAGCTTAATGATTTTCCTGTATGATTTTTCCAATTTCATCTTCACTAATCTTCCTATTAGTCTTTTTTAAAAATTGATATTCTTTATTACATTTTAAATTCTGTTTTTCTTTTATTGCGTAAGATAAGTTTTCTATGATTAACCTTTCTGTTCATGGGGCAGTTGAAAACGTGGCTTCGAACCGGAACTGAACCGAAAAATCCGTTATTTTAAACCGGAACTGAACCGAAAGAAATATCGGTTTATTTCGGTTCGGTATACTTTTAGTCATTTTGTTATTGTAACCAACTTATCGATAAAAATTTCTAAATTTTGATAGCATTTATTTTCTGTTAAGGATAGAATTATATTTTTAGTACAAACAAGAAAAATATATAATGGGCACAATAGGTTTTGGATCTCATGGGTTGTTGCGCCATTGAGTTTAGTTTAGTTTAAGAATATACAAAAAAATAAAATTATATATAATTCATTCTAAACTGAACCGAAAATCATTATTTTTGGTGGAGTGAAAATCGGAAATGAACCGATATATTGTTTTAGTTGTACCGAAATGAAAAAAATTACAGTTCAAAGCCCTGGCTGAAAAAATTACGGCTCATATCTCGAACATTACTGCAAAAGCCAACATGATGACCCTCGCTCAACAGGGAATATCTTAAATTGCTTATTGAAGCTTCATTTATTATGAAGAGAGCTACACAATTCCGAGCCAAAGTCGTTCTTCACCTGCAATAATATTATTATTCAATTGATGCTGAATAAGCAAAAGAAAACTTAAGACATGAAAAAATAATCTTAGTGGGGAATTCTATTTGTACAATCACTTAATAATAAGATTCTTGGAAGTTTCATGAATATTAGATAATAAAACAGGTATTCTTACACACCCACTAGAGATCATTTCTTGAGTATAATTCAAGATCATTTACTTTTCTATTTTTATTTTGATACTCATTCAAATTGACGGTTTTTCTCATACTGAAAAAGAATAATACTTATTGTTCCGGGACGCGCGTCTCTACAAACCAGTTTTTGCAGACCGTACATGAAGCATATAGTTTTCCCAGTAAAATCTTGGAAAGAAAATATATCCAAGGTCAAGTACTACCACTGAAAATGTTCCCATCTTCCACAAATTCATTTTGCATAAGTTGAGAAGATACGTGCTGTTGCCAGTTTATTCTCTCAACAAGTAAGTAGACAATCTTTACGTAAATTTAAATTTATTTATTTATTGTAGTAATTAAATATTTTAATGTATGTAAAATTTAAAGATTACGACTTGTGATTAATGAAATTTTAGATACTGTAAATTCAAAGACCAATTTTGTACCATGAGTAAAATACTATAAGTTTCAGCATTCAATCTTTACAAAATATAAATCAAATTTATTATACTAAAAATTATCAATTTTTGAAATGACAAATAAAAGCATTGTCAATTACTTAGATTAGAAAAAAATAAGTCTACGAAAAATGCATTATTATATGCAATCTGAATAGAAGGTTAATCTGGAAAATTTTGTGTAAATTTTAATAAAATAAATATAACTGCCGTTTTTAGTATTTAAATATCATGTATGCACAGTTAAAATGTTAGAAGTTGAGTGAAATTTTGAATATTCTAAATTCTCAATAACCATTTTTATTCCATGAACAAAATATAATACATTTTAGCACTCTATCTTTGTCAAGTATAATTTAAATTTATGATAGATAAAATTACCAGGTTTGAAACGACAAATAAAGTCATTGTACATTACTTGGTTTAAAAAAAAATGCGTCTAACGAAAAATGTACACTATATACAATCTGAATATGATTCACATTTTTACTGTATAATCTTAAGAACACGCACAATTTATTATTCTAATAAATTGTATTTGATGATATTCTCAATGTAATTGAATTTTATTTTGAGAGACCAAGCCAATTTCGTGACATTAATTCCCTCAAAAACTCTTATTTCTGTGTGTTTCTCGTATTAATAACATCGTAAATATCTTTCGATTTTTATGTATCTTTAAGAAAGGATATAGTGACCCGTATAAATAGTCTTCGATAAATAATTTGGTTCTTTATTATTCACTAAGTCTTTTTTAGATACAGAATTTAATTTTAATCATGGTCATTTTATTATTGAACATAACTAAAATAATAATCATCGTAGAAATCGTAGAAATTATACTTTAAACTAGTAGTTGCCAATCTTTAGAAGTTCATGAGCCACTATGTATATAGGTATATATTTGACGAAACACTAATATGAATTTACAAAATTGTTTTTCTTAAATCAATTCTTACTTCTTTATAAAAACGCACTGGCGCCATCTGTTGCAGCCAATTGTAACTTCGACGGAAATAACAAAGAATAAATTTAAAAAATAAAATTTAACTAATGAATTAATATTTATATTAATTAATGAAATGATACAATTATTATTTAACTAAAGAATTATCATTTTAAAAAACTGTATGAACATCAAGTGACATCCACTACAATTTTAATAAAATGTTTTTTTTAACTTGAATGGATGATTAGAAAATATTTTATTAATGATTAAAAATTTTAATAAGATATATATATATATACAGTGGCGGATTAAGCGGGTATCGGACCTGGCGGCCACCAGGGGCCCCCAACGCTGGTAGGGGCCTCACGTTTGATGAGTGCAGAAGGCCAGCGACAAACCAACCAAGCCACCTTGGAAAAAGAAATCAAAAGAAAACAAAGATACAGTGAAACCCCCACTAGAAATTTATCGAGATCCAAAAAAAATCCCTAATGTAGAAAAACTTTTGAAAATATTTTTAACATTACCGATATCGAATGCTTCAAGTGAATGATCTTATTTAGTTTTAAAACGTGATAAAAATAATTGAAGAATTAATATGGGAGAAAAGACAAATTGAAACAGCATGACCATATTATATACAGAATAAAATGTTTTGGACAAAATAGGTATGGTAAAAATAATTGAGATTAATTTGCCAAAGAGAAATCAAACTGTATAGCAAAACTGTAAGCTCTTAAGTAAGGTTTTTAATTTTTCTTATATGCAGTTATGATTTTCTTTAGCCGATGAGTTTTATTATAGCAGTACATTTTATTTTGAGAATTTAAAGTAAGCGACTCTTTACACTATTTTAGTTTTTCGACTCTTAAGCCCATGAGCCTCAAACCTTTTACCGCCAAGGGCCTCCAACTACCTTAATCCGCCTCTGTATATATATATATATATATATATATATGTATACAAATCAATATATATATATATAGGAAGAGAGTGCAATAATATAGTAGGAATTGAAAAAAGCGAATATAGAATACTAATCAGAAATTTTTTATTTTATTAGAACGAAATGTATCTATTTTAGGCAAAAAAGTAACAGAGTAATTATATATTTAAGGAAAAAAGAAAATGGGAAAATTTAAGTTTATTTACAAATTTTTAGCATTATTAACACATTTTTAGCGTTATGTCCCAATCTTTCTGCATACCAACAAAACCTTTTTATGGAACACCAGTGATCTGAGGACCACCGGTTGGCACCCAGTGCTTTAAAGTATTATGAGTTAAAAAAAATGATTGGTTTTATCAAGTTGAATGTGTAACGAAATTTTCATTTGGCTTAAGGGGGTTAACCCACGTGTCGGCCTGTTTTTTAAGCATTCTTAGAGAATTTTTTTTGACGACCAGTAAAAAGATAGAACTTTAATTTTTTTTATCATTTATTTATATGTATTTTAAGAGCATGTATAAATGTTTAGCTAAAAATATCCAATAGAACTTGAATTATAGCGCTCTAGCGCTCTGAACACACACGCCTCGAAAAGATAGGCGCTCACTTTCTTCACTATTCTGGCTGGTTGACTTATCTGAAATTTAAAAAAATTAACAGCGTTTTAATCTATAAGCTTAAATGCACCAAATGGACTATACTCAATTCAAAATATTAAAAGTTGGATTTTTGGTAGACCTTTGAAAAAAAAGTTTCGAATTTCATGGGCTTTCTTTGTTAGGTTTTTGTTATAAAAAATAGAAATATTTTGAATTTTGAAATGATTGTAGTTCATTTTGTGTGTATAGATACGCTGAGTCTACCCTATAAATTTGAAGTCATTCGGTCAAACCGTTCTTGAGATATGATGGTGGAAATTTGAAAAACACAGTTTTGAGAAAAACGCATTTAAAGTTTCAAGTCCGATTAAAACAATGAAAATATTAACTTACCCTCAATCGGCGATGCCTGGTGGCGAAGACTAAAAGAAGTTCAACGAAATATTCAATAACTATAGATATTTCCTTTTAAACCTCTACAAACTTGTCTTACTTGCATGAAAGTATCGATGAAACTAAACTTGTTTATTTGCATAGAAGGGCCAATGGTATCAAATCGACTGTACACGATAAACGCTCCAATTTAGGGGTCCGAATAGTTGCTCTTCTAACACTTGCTTCTTTGTAACGACTTCGGATTTTTAAAAACCACTTTATCACCGTATTCTAGACATGTTAAGGAAACAATTTATGAAAAAAAAATTTTTTTAATTTTTTTGAATTTATTACACTCCTTAAAGTATTTTTAACAAAAAGGAAAATATCGTTTTTTAAATATCATATAAATTTAATTGCAACGGAATAAAATGATTTTATGAAAGACAGAGAAAAAATTGTGTGCCATAGATGCAATATTAAAATTCTCATTATTATTTATACATATTATATTTAGGTGACAAAAATCTATTTCCCCTGAAATATGTATTTTCATTGCGTAATAGTGTCACGAGAAACTTGTGCATATCTCCATAGTCTTCATCATCGTAACTGCTCCCATTATTATCAGTATCATCATCATTATCATTATCATCCTCTTGCGTTTTGTTTTAGTTTTCTAGTAGTGTTGGTTCTGTAGCAAAAAAAAATCATTATTAGGTTATTATGGTCTAAATAATAATCTACTCTTTCGATTTATCACATTATAAATAATACTTTACTTTTTATGATAATGTCAACTACTGATGATGGAAACCGCTCCCCAGCAAACCAGACGAAATCATATTTATCATTATTGATGATCCACCCGGGAACTAACGGTGATAAAGATGATGGATTTTTTAAATGAGCATTTCTCCAAAACTTTGTCACATACCGCACTCGCAATAAATGCTGATATAATTCAGCTTTACATGGTGGTAAGCTTGATCAATCTAAACTTCGCCATTTCTTTTCGAAATTATCATCGGGGTTTTTCGATTGATTCGTTTTGAAAAATATATAGAAGCGAACATCATTAACATTGAAGAGTTAAGCCCACCATACATGTGACATATAAATTTTTCCAATGTGGCAAATGTACGTTCAGGTTTATCTTCATCGTCAGTTATAATCTCTTGACATGCTAACTCATACTCGACGATTTTTCGAGCAGCTTGAAGGGCCTTAGTTTACCTTTCCGAAAAGATATAGTAGAAAAAATGAATTACCGTTATCTTTCACGTAATACAAAAATATTATGTTAAAAGGAAATGTTATTCACAGCACAATCAACCATCTTTATCAAAAAGTTAATATTTGTAGGGATATGGAATACATTATAAATATTCACACTGAAAAAGGCTCTGTGCGTAGATACTGAATTTTATACATTATTAAAAATGCCATTTCACACACATTAATATTGATTTGTTACTGAAGAGTTAAAAATAAATTGATAATGTACTTTATTTAACAAGATACCGAATGATACATTTTAAACATTCAGCATTAGGATTCAGTTTTTGATTGAAAAAAATGTTTTATAATTACACGACTTTGTTTAATTTGATGTGAAATAATCACTTTCTTTACCTTATAGTAAGTACAAATACTTTTTGTCAAAGAAAAAACACTTTTAGATATTAAATAATATCTAGAAGTGATTAGTTTGGGTAATTTTGATATTTTTGTACTATACTGTCGATTAATTTCGCCACATCAAAATACGTTACAAATAAAAAAGAAATCGCCAAAAGCTGCCATCCCTATTATTATTATTATGTTCGAGAATGGGAAACGGTTTTGACCTATTGGCTGCATATTGCAGCATATGGCGACTTTTTTTAATATGGCAAAAATGGATGATGGTCTTATTACGTTAATACCGAAATTTTCAATATTAAAGTTTAATAAAAAAAAAGCTCTTCAATTGTACTGAATTTGCTATTTTTCGGGTAAATTTCGATTAATCATAAATAGTTTTTGCTTTCATCGATAAAACAATTATTTGAAATAATGAACTGAATAACTTAATAATTAAAAGTAAGTAATATTAGAGAACTCTCTTACACACATAAAAAGAATCTATTAAATTTCAGGATTGGTGGTAGTACATAACAATGAGTGATACTCTACGCACTTTTGCACTCGGCTTAAGATTTCTTGAAACGTTTTATTATTCTGTGAAATATTTCTTGAGATTCAGCCCCTGGCATTTTCTACATGTCTTGCATGTCCTGAAATTGTTACTCTATCAGTGAGAACTTGAGTTTTGAGAAAAGGAATAATGTCAGCGGCGAGCAAAAAACCACAGTAACACCACAGTAAATCTGAATTTTAGATGTAGAATTTGTGCTGTCTTGGATAGCTTGGTAATTGCGCCATTTTAACCTCTGTATCTTCATTTCTGGTTGTTTTGATAACATCAGAATTCGTCTCTTCTCCGAATGAATCCTAAAATAACGGATCACTGATGCTTTGTTTAGTTACCCATAAGCATATTTCGTGTATTGCTTCTGATAGACCAGGGGTGGCGAACCTTTATGGGTCAACATGCCATTTTTTCTACAGAAATATTTAATGAGGTATAGGCGTTCTACCAAACGATTTAGACTTGTAATTATTGGGAAAAATAATAAAACTAAATACTAACAACTCAAAACTCCTTCCTTACTACGAAAAAATACATTTCGCATTGTAAAATTTTAAATGTTTTTGTTATACGTATAATTCAAGTTACGGGAACCAGGACATCATATACTTTCAAAAAATCGATTTTTCAATTTTAGTTCTAAAAAATAGTGCGTATTTTCTGAACCTAAAAATGTATAATACTTATATGTTTGTTGATAAAATAGTCCTAAAATATGAAAAAAAAAATGTAAACAAACCTTTTGACATTTTAAATGGGTAGGTGTTTGATCTATATAAACTTTTGAATTTTTTTTTCATTTGAATGAATATACCCGCTATTCCGTGGCATACTATGTATTACAAGATCTCGAAAATTAAGATTTGCAGAATTTTAAGGTTTTATGATTATTTTAAAGAAACTATGCAGCTAATTCCCAAAAAAGTGGTTCATTACGTTTGATATGTTGCTTTATATATATGTATAAAATTTTTCGTATATTCAAGAAATATTTTTGTAAGACCTGCATGAAAATATGTATCTCGAAAATTAGGTTCATGTTAACTAAAACGAAGGGGAAAAAACATATGAATTTAAAATTACTTTTTATAACTGTAGAAAATGATTAAGCATTATTATTAGGAATATAAAAATATGCAAAAAAATACTAATCAAGTGTATAATATGTGAAAATATTGTTTTCTTTAGTTTTTTCACTTTTTCTCTCAGAAGCATATTTTTTTGTATTTAGGTACATTTTTTTAAAAAAAAACTATTGCACTATAAGATTCCAAATTTTTTATACTTCTATAGAAGATGCCTATGCATATAGTGAACCAAATTTTTTTTTCTATTAAAATAGTGCTTAATTTTTTAAAAATGGTTTTACTTATAAAAAAAGCAGAAAAATAAAAAAATTTTCCAAATTTCAAAGTTTCATAATTTTTTTAAAGAAAATATACTAAAATTTTCACTAAAAAAATAGGTTCACTGTCTTTTGTGTATTGTTTTATAAATGCGTAAAAAATATTTTGCATAAAAAAAAAGATACTTTTTTTAAAAAAATGCTTATAGTTAAAATATTGCTTCGTCAACATTTACTACATTTTCTTTCGTGTTGGGATGGAAGCGAGTTCCCTGCTAAAAAAATCATAAAATAAATTTTAAATACGATTTCAAAAAAAAAAAAATAATCTGTTTTATTGGTATTTTAGATCAAATTTTTGAGCATCGAAGTCTGATTTAAAGAGCTTTAAAAATAATTTGCTCATTAATCATTTTTTGTAAAATGTTCCTTATTCTATATATTAATGAATTTTGTACAGTTTCAGGTCACTTCAAAAGATACGATGATATCAATTATCTTACTAACTGGTATCATCTTTCACTCTGCATTGGGATACAATCCCCAACACAATAGGTACAATGAGCTACAAATTCTGGGTGGTTCGTGCTATCCACGTGACACTTGTTGTACCCTAAATGAAACTATTGAGGATAACTTATGGTTTGGCAGAACATGCGAGTGTGGTGAGCATTGTATACGCCACGAGACGTGCTGCATCGATTCCAAATATGCAGGAATAGAGTATTTTCCTCAAGTTAACTCCATTGCAATGTGCCAAAAAGTTCAGACCACCAATATAATAGCACTTATGGTATCTACCTGTTCAGTAAGATGGCAAGAGAGTAGATTGAATGAAAAGTGTACCAACCCACAAGTTGGACTTGATGACCCTCTTTCGGTCGTTCCAGTGACCAGTTTAGCATCCAGAACTTCCTACAAGAACTTTTACTGTGCTTGGTGTAACGATGACGCTGATTCTACCATTCTGTGGAATTTCGAACTAAAATTGCCACCTGGGGCAGGATCTTTATCGAATACCGATGGAGTAAACAATAGTGCGCCACAAAAAATGAAGTTCAACGTCGCAACTAATTCTTGGGAGGTTCCGGTCATGGATCAAGAAACAAAAGAAGAAAGGTTTCAGAAGGTCAAATTGAAATTTTCTGTACCAGATGAACTGAGAAAAATTGTGAAGCCATGTCATCCACGATTAATATCCGATTGTAAACCTTCCTTAAGAAACTCCATACTTCACTACAAGTGTCTTGCATATTATTCACCAATAAAAGTCCTTAAATTTAATTCTCATGCCCCTGTTGAATACCGAAACATTCACTGCGCGTTGTGTAACGAAGTGGACATAAAGACAAGTAAAATTTCTTGTCTTGTGAAAGCAACTGTCAAGAAAAATAAGCCACCTCTGTCATTTGCAATGTTGTTGGATGTGAACACTCGAGATGGAGATATTGTCGGAAAAGTGAAGCCCCCTTGTAAGGAAAAGGAATTGTATGACCCATTCTTTAAGAAATGCAGATCAATGAAGTGCGCTTTGCCGGGTTACGTCATGAAAGGCGGGGCTTGTGTCGAATCAGATAAAGTTTGAATATCTATAAGTAAAGCACAATATTTTGTTCTGCTGATATTTAGTGAATAATCTTATTTTCTATGGTAATAAAAACATTACAAAAATAGTTTGAATGTCAAATTACTTCATATTTTATAGAGAGAGTACTACTAACAATTATACATACGCAATCTTTTTTAAATTACTGGACATAAATGGTTATTCTCTCCGCTTTAAGTTATCCGACTATTTGCGCAACTTTTTTAAAAAAATAGAAATATTGGGATTTTTTTTCTTATGGTTTTTTGATTTATTTAGTACATTTTTAGAGAAACATGCTAAAATTAAGAAGAGAAAAAAATTATTATTGTTTCAAAAATGGGAAAAAATGGTAAAAATTTACAAAAAATAACATTAATGGGTCCCATTCTGTACCAAAAGGTTATAAACAAATTTTCAACTTTGATGTGTTGTTATGTTATTCATTTTTGAATGACCTTCGGATAAGAGATATCTTAGTTTTACAAAAACTAGAGAACTTTATCTTAGTTATTATATGAATTTGCTGGTCAAAACAGTGATTATATTAACATAAGAGACTGTAAATTTTGTAATTAAATAGTAATTGATAAATATGAAGGTTAAAATACTTCTACTATTATACAGAACATGCACAAAAAATTTCAGTTGATTATTTTAAAAACTTTTTTAGCAATCGGCTGTCCCCGTTTGAGCATCTTCAAAAAACACATTTAGAGTAAAATGCGTTTTTAAGTATATGACATCTTGCTTAAAGTAATGACATCTCCTTTGACTAAAACACTTGTAGTTTTTGCTCTAGTGAACGGAAAATAATAAACCTGGTATTTTTATAAAGCTAATACGATGTCCTATAAAATAAAGTCATAATACATTTGTCAATTTTTAGCAAAATTTATTTACAATTTTAGGGTAGTCGGATACCTTAAGTGCAATATTTATTTTAATTTATATTTGATTGATATGGTTAAAGGCAAAATGAATTTATTTTTAAAGTAAATGTTAAACTAAGTTGTACGTCATTATAAAATCATATAATTTCACCTGCACAAATTATCGCTACCTCTATGAGTGTGTATGTGTGTATATATAATACTACAATTTCTCTCTCTCGCTTTGTTTTTTATTACTCTCTCTAATTTATTTTAATTTGATTACTTGATTTTATATCACTGCGTTTATATAGATAAGATAAACTGTTTTCACATACTTCTTAAGAAAAAATAGTACAGTGATAAATATATTTTTTAATATTGAATCAAATATTGGTTCGATAAATGCTATTTAATAATGAATTTGTTTCCTATTATTTACACAAATAATGAAGTAATTGCTTTCTCTCTGTTAAAAGCATAAATAAAGTTTTGTTATTTTTTACATATGTACCACAATATTTTAATACAAATAAAATCATGTATGGATTAGCATTATTATGAGTTGCCTGAGTAAATCATAAGGATAGTTTAGTAATATGCTAGGGGTTATTTAAATGTTTATATAATTTGTGTGTATTCTAGAAAAGTATAATTATGTTTAATTGCTTGTTATATAAGAAAAGTATGAGTTAAATTTCGAGATATTTAGAAACTTCTTATTTTTAATAAATTATGTATATGAGTACATTTTGAAAAATTATGTTTTCTTAAATGAATTTTCAATTCAATGAAAACGAATTCCTAATAAACATTCCCAAAAATATAAATACTCATTTTTTTTGATAATTCAAACCAATAAAATAATTTTATAGAAGATGTATACTTTATTCTATGACTTTCTGGCAATTTTAAATTCTAATACAATTATTTTCCATACATTTGAAATTGAAATATTTTGACAGATTTCATTTAGTGTGATGATGATTATTGTTTTATACTTTTCTTTGTTTTAAAACATAATTTTAAAAAAGTAGAAATGCGTTTAAAAAGACATACGGATACTTAAAAACGTAAGAACTTGAAGAGTATCTTAGAAACGTATTAGTTATGTAATCACTACACAAGAACAGATATATTTCTGCCAGCTTCGTAATAAAACTTATTTTATTATTTCACTTCTATAATTAATTTGTTTTTGTAAAGTTATGAAGTAAAAGTCATTTGTTTCTGAACTGACTTAATAACACATCTCACATAGTACCAAATTCTTACAAAATCTAACATGTACCTAATTTTGATGTTTTTTTTTTATATTAGATATTTTTGGTATGGGATCTTAAAATACCCAGAATACTTATAAATGTAACAAACAGAATACATCTTAACAAATAATTTATCTCTAAAATAAATTTTTAGGATAGCAAAATTTCTTTTGAATAATTAAAAATGAAGGTTGAATTTCAGAGCCTGTAATTAATCAAACACCACACACACACACAAACGTGATTTCACATTAATTAAAAATAATTCAATGATATTTTGAGATATTATATTTCTCCTTTAATTACAACTCCTAATTCTTTCTTCAATGTTCTCTCTCTCTCTCTCTCTCTTTGCATTATCATAACAACAAAAACCCTTACAAAATTCAATAGTTAAAATTAAATATAAAAACAAAAACATGAATTCAACGCAAAAGATTCATACCATATTACCATTCATACCATATGAATTTGTTGCCTTTTCTTTCTTACAGTTTCAGGTTACAAAACTATAATAAAAACCGATTTAAAACGCACTACATAAATTACTTCATATTAAAATTCTTAAATATATGCCTTAAAACCCTGTAACAAATTGAAAATAAAATCTCCTAGAAAAACCTTAAAGTGCATTTCATATATATATCCGCATATGTGCTTTAAAAATTATAAAGTATCTGAAAATATTGATACATATGGAGGAAAGATACATTTTAGAGCAAATACAATGAATAAAAATATAATCAATAATTCCCAAGAACGATGAAAAAGCATTGAACCCATTATAATTGTGTAATATCTCAGTCTATATTCCAGAGTGCAGTTAAAAACGTGTAATTCGAAAACACTTAATTCGAAATGTCAGTTAACACGAAACAATACAACGATTCCGAAAGACTAACCTATGCATTTTTTCATACATTTTTTTCCTCTTAACACGAAACAAAAACCACTTGACACGAACATATTTCTCTACTGGGAATAAACAAAATACGGAAAACACCAGCCGGGTTGGACTGTCCTACAGTGTCATTGGAAGAATTCGTAGCAGTAGATAATGACAATGTGTGTTATAACAAATACATTTTGAAGTTAGTTCAAAACTCAAAAAATGTCATTGATACAGATTCCAATGAAGAGAAGGAAATGAATAATGCAATTACTGTGTTCCCACGTGATTCAAAATGAGGAACATCATGAAAAGTATGCTCGGTTATTAAGTCGCACATTCTCTCCGAAAGCGAAATGAATAACAAAATGGAGGATATCGAACAATTTTTTTTTGTTCACAGTTTGTTGCTAAAAAGGACACACAAAGAAAAATATCAGATCCTTTTCCAAAACCTCAATAAATGTTTTGTTTTTCAAAAAACACGAAAAATTTGTATTAAATTTCATTAAGTTCTTGTGAATGGTTTTGTTTCATTGATTTTTGCATATAATACTACTTTCATATATATTGTGAGCGGCTTCTATTTTGAAGCCGCTCCTTCACCGTCCTGCCTATCTAAGGGTGTGGGGGGAAACAAAACATCACCAGAAACTTCCATAATAATTATTATTTTATTACTATTCAAGCACACTAATCAACCACAAGTGAAACTACAAGAGGAGACCCTAGGAGTGATATAAAGAAAGCATCTACACTAAGTAAACAAGCGAAAGTAATTTGTTTAATTTAATCCAATCTATCTTAGATTATTAATTCTCAATCCACTAATTTATTCTAGTGGCAAACTCCGTCCTTGTGATAATGAATTATATCTCACCTACGTATCACCGCAACAGTTCCTCTGCTCCTTCTATCTTACATTTACAAAACCTTTTTTGACTATACATAGTCAAACTAATCTACATATCAAGGTTTCTTCTTGGATCCGTCACAATACATATCTATGTAGATAAAATATACTTCAACAGATTTCAATTCTGGTGAAATATTCTTGTTTCTGCAATATCTTTTAACACGAAAATATATTTCAATTCCCACTGTTTCGTGTTAAGCGATTTTCACTGTGTAAACGAGTAAATATTAATTAGATTAGCTGCTGGATCGATTGCTTTTATCATTGATTTGATTGGCGGAATGATTTTTGATTAGTTACTCATTACTATTCATTACCGAGCAAAGATGTATAAAATACTCTTACCTCCATAATTGGTATGCATTACATGTGTATAACGCAAAAAAAAAAAAACAATGATTTTCAATATTGGCATGCATTATATCAGTGCTTCTCAAACTTTCAGTATTTGCGACCCAATTTTCAATCATAATTTCCAACGCTCCGCCCTCCAGACAATAACAATGTACTGAATACAGTAAAAATATACTTTAACGTAAAGCTACGATACGATTTTAAGTATAAACCGTACAAACTATCAAGATAAATAGTGATTTCTGTTTATAATTTTGAATATGACAACCCCATAGGTTGCAATAGTAGTTATTAAACTTGTTCTTATCTTAGTATTGATGAATTAATGATCAAATACAGTGTGCAGTGCTGACACATTTGTAAGTATATTATATCATTGTAAGTTTGTATTTAATTTTCAATTATATCCAAATGTATATTTTGCTTTTTGTTTCCTTTCAGTAAAGTAATAGTTTTTTTTATTAATCTTTTATTTTCTACTTTTCGATTTGCTCACGCCTCTCTTGTAAAGTTATCAGGCCCCCTTGATTCAATTGTCAAAAAATATTGAAGAGCACGTGCAACAATGGCATAGGTGCTATTGTAGCGTGTGGCCTTTTGTGAAATAAAAAAAATCTCATGCTTCCCTAGTGGGCGCACCCCACAATTTGAGAAACGCTGCGTTACATGTATAACATAAAAAACAGTGATTTTCCTTATTGGTATGCATTACATCTGTAAAATAGAAAAAAACAATCACTTTCATTATTGGTATGAATTACATGTACAACATAAAAAACACTGATTCAAAAAATTCAGAAAAACAAATAAAATCATAACATTTTTAAGTATTCCTTACGCACAAAAACAGGTAGGAGTACAGGAGGGTAACTCTGAAATTTTTGAGATACACGCAGACGATAAGTTACAAAAATAAATTTATGGTTTAATTTGAAATTACAATGTATTTTAACACAACAGACGATTTGTTACTGACTTCAAGTTGCTTATCATAGAATAAATTTTAGACAGAAGAGAAAATAGAGCTGACGCGAGAAAATTATAGTGCTATGATTTTCCATCATTTTAAAGTGGGATTAAGTCATGACGAATAAGTTTAACGGCTAAAATTAGCATTTGGTGATGAATCTCCTTATCGTACTACTGTATTCAGACGGTTTGAAGAATTTGCAGAGGTCGCAATTCTCTTCAGGTTGAAGAACACTCAGGAAGGGCCGCGCTTGCAGTAATCCCGGATAATGTGTCTGCCATACAAAAAAATGTTAATGGATGATAATCGCTATACCTACCAAATGATACAGAAGGAACTTAACATTAATCCACAGCCATGCATAAAATAGTTCATAAAGAATTTCATGTGAAAAAAGTAGTTTGTTGTTGAGTTCCCCATAATCTAACTGAGCCCCAAAAAGAGGAGCGCGTGTCAGAATCAGAAAAGAAACTTTTAAATAGCTAAATGACGGTGGCCACTGCATCTTTTCTGAAATTATAACGTGTGATGAAACGTACATACCGTTTTTTAACGTTCCAACACGTCATGGAAGCAAAGCATGGGTGTTTGAAGATGATCTCACGCCAACAATGGTGAAAAGACAACGAGCAATGCAAAAAGTAATGTTTGCTGTTTTCTTCAGAAGTACGGGATTGGTCAAAGCCATCAAGTTGAAAGGGTAGAAGACAGTAGCAGCAAACTGTTTTACCACTAAATGTCTTCCAGAAATTCTTCAAGAAGTTAATGTTAGGGGACTAATGCTTCTCCATGGCAATGCATCTTCCCATACAGCCGGATTAACAGTTGAGTTTCCTAAGCAAAAACAAATTAAAGTGATAGAACACGCAGCCTATTCTCCGGATCAAGCTATGTGTGATTTATGGTTATTTTTAAATGCAATAAAGAATTTACGTGGACGTCGTTTTCATTCAGAAGAAAAGATTGATGTGGCTATAAATGCATTTTTCATCACTTTCAAGAAATGAAGGGTTTGCGGCATTTAATCTGTGGAAAATATTCGTCTACAAAAGGACATTGATGCTGGGGGGGAACACTTCTAAAAATTTTATAAATGTAACTTAATAAATTATAGTTTTTAAAAAAACTAAAGAACACGCTTTATACTCTGATTTGAACTAAAAAGTAAAAAAAAAAAAAAAAAAATCTTAACATAAGAATAAAATGATGAACGAGAAAATTAATGTCATTGGGGGTAAAAACGTGGGGTGTTCTATAAATATATCAATTGTTATAGTTTCTAACTTCTATTCCGAAATGCTGAGTTAGTGTAAAAACGTAGTACAAAGCATCCCACGCTTTTACACCAATGACATTAATTTTCTCGTTCATCATTTTATTCTTATATTAAGAATTAATTTTTTTACTTTTTAGTTCGAATCAGTATAAAGCGTGTTCTTTAGTTTTTTTTAAAAACTATAATTTATTTTTCGTTTTTTAGTTTGATCTACAATAAAATCGTGTTTTTTATTTTGTTAAACTATCATTTATTCGTTGTTGAATTTATCCTTGAGTTTGATATTTGGAGTCGGAATTACATAACTAGTAAAACAAGTTCGAATTTTAAAAAAAAATTAATTTTCCATGTTTTTATAACGGACTAAAAAGGATAAAAAAAAATTCCGCCTTTTCGTTTTTTTTTCTTCTTTTTATACATTGTCATCTACTTCTGAGCTATGGTCCAAATTTCAAATCTGTAACTCATCGGAAAGTAACACAGTTTAATCAATTACAAATTTCTACCCTGGCAGACATTCAAGAAGCGAGTTAATAAAAGCATGATATAATATAAGTGTCAATCGTATTATCCTCTTTTAAACGTATTGCTATAATGTTAATTCCTATCATCACTTCTAAACGTATTGCTTTGTAAAAAAAATATTTAGCAGTTAGAAGATAAATTATTTTTTTTCACATGCACGAGCACTTTTTTTAATTTTCATTTTCAAAAAAATGTTTATATTATGATTAGAAATTGCTTATACACACCCACCCTCGACTTTCTCACATAGAGAGCACTTTTTTTGTTTTATTTTTATTAACCTCAAGTATATTTTACACTTGCATATAATTAGCTTTTAAAAAAACACTCGCTTTAGAGTTACACCTTATTCTTTTAATCGCAAAATCTGAAAATGGTATATGGTATTAGTCGCCAAATTTGAAAATCGTATATGCAATAAGTTGCCAAATCTGGAAGTGGAAAATGGAATTGTCGCTAAATCTGATTATCGTTATTTCTGACGATCCTGATAAGGACAATGGAACAAAATTATGAAATTATTGTATTGTCATCGGTCCTTGATAAGTGTGTAAAGTTTCGATTTTTAAAGTGGGTAAAAATCGAGTTATAAGATTCCGTTACATACAAGTGCACTTTATAAAAGCGTGTTAAAAACCTAGGTGTGTGTATCTAAAATTTTCAGAATGATTCTTGCATATGAATATATGAAGAGATAAAATATATGTGACTAGTTTTGTTGCAAACAGAGGAAAGTAGTCAGAGTAAGAAATCCAGGAAAAAAAAAATATAATGACGAATAAAATATGAACTTAGCTGTTATGAGAAGAAAATTAGTATTCATTTTTGCTTTTCATTTTATTTGGAAACAACACACACGATTACTTATGATAACTTTCCCCAAGCACCCCTCCTGACACGCCTTATATTGCCATGCTTCCCATTCTACCTAATACATCTTAAATATATCTATTATTTCATAAGTGACAATTTCGAACATTGTTAAATATCAAACAATTACTCGATTAAACCAATCACCACCTCAGGAAATGATAATAATCCTTCCACTTAACGATGATTGATCACCATATCATTTTTATCAAACGATGTGATCGATTATTACATTTAAAAATCAAATAAATCAATTATCACTTTCAACAACGGCGAGAAATTTACTGTTTTCGTGAAAGTGAACGCTGCACGTGCGTGTAACGTGTGATAAAGAGCGGGAAACACAAAACAATCAAAACATAATTAAAAGGAACCAGAAACCGTGAAGGTCAATACGCCGAACGAAATTGAAGCACAAGAAAATCATCGAGTTACACGAAATGAGTTGAAGACAAGTTCTCAACCAGTTGTGCCGCAGGAAAGACCTGACAGCATGCTTCCTTGGATTACAAATATCAAAACTGTAAACAGGATGAGACGAGATTGAAATCCGCTCGTGTTACTTCACTACGGATAACGATTATTGTAGCTTACGAAACGGTTTCCTATTTCAAGATTATAAGGTAATTATGGTTTGTTTTATATTTCTTACCTGGAGAGGGGTCATTCGCTTTGGATTACCAGTGGATTTAAGGTATCTGACTACTTGCGACAACATTTTTAAAAATAAAATAGATATGGGGATTTTTTTTGTAGTTTTTTTTAATCTGTTTTGTACATTTTAAGAAAAATATACTAAAATTAAGAGAAAAAGAAATGGAAAAAAATTGACATAAAATAACATAAGCGGGGCTCATTCTGTACCAAAAGCTTATGAAAAAATTTTCAATCGTTCAATTCTGATGTGTTACTATGTTATTCATTTTTTAAATGACCTTCAGGATAAGAGATATTTTAACTTTTACTATTACTAAAGCACTTTATCTTAGTCATTATATATATGAATTTTAAAAAAAAGAACAGTGATTATATTTACATAAGGGACTGTAAATTTTGTAATAAAACAGTGATTGATAAATCTGAAAGTTAAAACACTTCTACTATCATACAGAACTTACACAAAAAAATTCAGTTAATTATTTTCAAAACTGTTTGAGAAATCGCTGTTCCCGTTTGAGCATTTTCAAAAAAAACACAGTTCGAGTAAAACGTATTTTAAAGTATGACATCTTGCTTAAAGTAATGGCATCTTCTTTTATTAAAACACTTGTAGTTTCTGTTCTGGTGAACGGAAAATAATAAATTTGGTATTTTCTTAAAGTTATTAAGATGGCATATAAAGTAAAATCATAAAGAATTGTCAGTTTTTAGCAGAATTCACAATTTTAGGGTAGTCGGATACCTTAAATGGTAGTAGTTAAACTTTGTAATAAGAACTTCATTAAGAATACCTTTGTTTTAGTGTATAATACTTTTTTTTCTATACATTCGAAACTGTTTTTTCAAAAATCGTACAAATGAATAACTTTTTTGATAGTTAGTGTCAGTTGAATAAGAATATGTTTAAGAAAATTGTTTTAAGAACAATTGCAAAAAAATTAAATGCAATCCTTTGGATGAAGAGAGAAAATGATATATTAAAAAAATTCTCCTGTTATGAAACATGTTTCTACAATAATATTTTACCTATATTATAACTAAGGCATTTATACCAGAGTTAGATTAAAACTTTTGAAGTATATAATTTAAAAAGTTGATTTATTCATATATTAAAATATCAGACAGAAGAAAAATTTTAACATGAAACGCACATCATATTATTTCAATTGATTGTAACTAGAAATAACGAGAATTTTTCAAAAATCTTAGTTCAGCCCCGGTAAATAAGTCTTAGCTATACACAGGCAAAATATAATCATATTATAGAAGAATTTTTTTTTCATAAAAAAAGAATGTTTTGAAAATATGTCACTCTTTCTTTATTTTTTTTGCCAAAAAATTTCATTTAAATAAACTTTTATATAAGAATATTTGTAAAACCATTCTATACGTTTGTTCTAATTCAACTGGCTCTAAATAAGCCATTTCAAAATCCCATTTAGCAACGTAATCAGTCGTCTAAAGGTTTACTGAAAGCTCTAAATTGTAAATATTTTCAAATAATTTATATGCTGTTTGAGCATGTTGTATATTTTTATGTTTGTGAAGATAATTCTTTCTGAATAACATTAAGTTATATAGATGTTGTGCACTACTTTTTTTGAAATCATGCCTATGTATATATGAATATTTTTAATAATAAAAAATTATTTTAACATTATATTGAAATAATTTAAATTTTAAAAATTCCTAAAATTTTTTTTAATAAAGATGTTATGAGAAACTGTTTATGTATTCGCTTCTTCAGCAAAGAAACAAAAAACAAACAAACAAAAAACTCATAAAACAGTTTCAATCTACGAACCTGTAAATATTTGTTCTAATACGATAGCTGTCACAGATATTAATGCCAGTTTTTGTACTATTTATGGTAAATGTCACCTTTTCTGTATATAGATAGATCGTTAAAAAACATATAGTCACTTATTTTAACCAAGTACAAAAGTAAACAAAATTAAAAATAAATTAACGTCTTTTAGAGTTGTAAACTGGTTAAAAATTTGGTAAAAATAAACAAACATAATTTTTTTAAAAAAAAATAACATCTAAAGTATTCAAGTTACAACTAATTAAAAATTTCATTTTTGGTCAAAAATTGAATTTTTTTTAACATTTTAAAATTCAAATAATAAACTTTCTAAATATCTGGTTTGTAACCAAAGTTTTCCGCCACCTCTAATATCGTCTGCGCAAACAGTTTACCTTGGCGCGTTTGCTCATATTTTGTCAGACGACTTTTAGAATTTGAAAGAAAATAAATTTCTTTAGAACATTCTGTTGTGAAATCTGTAAAAAGATATCGTTATCATTAAGCACAAGGTGTCTGAAATGGATTATCGCGCTTCCAGACTATGACCATCTCATTTACTTTCAGTTCTGTTGCAAAAAGTCAGCTACAGAATATCACCGCATTATATGTACAGCTTTAGGTACTAATGTAATATATACTTTGAAAGATTGGTGTCAAAAGTTCAAAAACAAGGACTATGATATTTAGGAAGCAGGCCTGTTATTCTGTGCGGCCTACTGACTTTTGAGGGAAACTTTGGTTACAACCTTATATGCCTTTGTTTTGATTGTACAATAATTAGATGAAGCTACAAGTGCTTAAAATGTTTCTATATTTGCAGGAAAAAAAAAACACTTTTATATGTTTTAAACGCATTTTCCTTGAAAATTGTATTTTGTTATGTTGATAATATCTGAAGAACCAATAGAGATGCTTGAACAAAATTTTGCACAAATGTTTTAATGGTATTACTTTGGGCTGTGCTTCTCAAACTTTCAATGTTTACGACCCAATTTTCAATCATAATTTTCATCGCACCCTCCTTCCTTATACAATAATAATGTATTGAATTCAATAATAATGCATTTGGCGCTAAAGCTACAATACGAACATAATTATATACCGTACAAATTATCAATATAAGCAGTAGTTTTGAATGATGCTTTTAATAAATATTTAAGTTACTTATAAATATTTAAGTTATATTTAAGTAATAGGATAAGTATTATGTTAATTTTCATAGTTTAGAATGTATTTTGTTTTGCTTTCCATAAATTAATAATTTTTTTTAAAATAATTTTTTATCTTCTAGTTTTCGATATGTGCTCGCTCCCTCCCTGTAGGATTATCACGCTCCTCAGGGGAGGCAAGCGCCACAGTTTGAGAAATGCTGACTTAGGGAATCAACAAAAACTATGGAACTGAATAACTTTTAACGACGCTATAGTTAAATTTTCTCTAAAAATATTATAATAATGTCAAACTTCCTAGTTTGTATCTACGAATGGCCAAAACAAGTCATTCAATAAAAATAATTTTTATGCATTGTTATTTTATTCCTCAAAAATATATTTAATAAATTTGCTGAAGGGTTTTGGGGCAAAAATGAGAGAATATTATTTGAAATATTTCCGAAATGAAATTTGAAATGTAAAAATTTTGAAAGCGTTGAATATGTATTTTTTAAATTAGAATGTAGAATTATAATTAATATATATATATATATATATCCTAAAATATATGGAATTATAATTAGAATATATATTTCCTAGAATATGGAATTATGATTAGAATACATATTTCCTAGAATATGGAATGGATATATATTTCCTAGAATATGGAATTATAATTAGAATATATATTTCCTAGAAATATAAGTGGCCGCGGTAGCCAAGTGGTCTAGGCATCGGATCGTGGCTAGCGTGTCATGAGTTCGATCCGAGTACCACTAAAGACCCGCCGTGTAGGGAAGAGATGCACGTTAAATCTGTCAAGAGCTCAAACGTCCTCCTGTTGGTGCAGTGTGGTAGTTAGGAGAAGGGGGTGCCAGCTCAGGTGTCATCCGCGTCACTTGACCATGGTGCAAAATTACGTGGACCGTCGCCAAAAGCCCTCGTGTAGCTAAAAAAGTGCGACGTTAATATTCACTCATTCACCCTAGAATTATAATTAAATTATATATTTCCTACAATATAGAATTATAATTAGAATATATATTTTCTACAATATAGAATTATAATTAAAATATATATTTCGTAGAATATGGAATTATAATTAGAATATATATTCCATAGAATATAGAATTGGAAAGTATACATTGAAAATAATTTTTATATTATTTTGCATAAACTTTATGGAAAAATGTAAACATTTTAAGGAATTTTGGAAAATTTAAAAAGATTAACCTCGAACACTTTCACACAACATCTAAAAAAAGAACGGATTTCAATTGTCTGGACCGCAACAAAAGAATATATTCCTTATTTATATTACAGTTTCCAAACGTGCCAAAATTAATTGATTTACTTATTTACAGATAAAATATGTGGGTAAAAGCGGAAATATCCGCATTAACTGCTTTTCAAAAATTTTGATACTATTCGTAATCGAAATAGAAAAGTGTCATTCGGAGCTCTTACACACACACACACACACACACACACACACACACACACACACACACACACACACACACACACACCACACACACACACACACACACACACACACACACACACACACACACACACACACACACACATTTACTCCTTTTTGTAGACATAAAATAGCTAAAAATACTCTGATATTACAAAACTAAACTCAGTGGCGCAACAGGGTCAAGGCCTTCTGAGCCCGTCTCAATTTTCATGACCTTGGATACTGAGTTGCATGAACAGATGTTCCGTTCCGGTCCGGTGGTCAGTCTGATGCGAATACCCCCAGTGTTTAGTTCCCAAGCAAGCTTGATGCTTATTTACCGAACGGATGAAAGGCTGAGTCAACCTTGCCCAGTCCGTGGTTTGAACCTCGGATGTGTGGCTTGGAAACGCTATACGCTACCACTCAGCCACTGGGCTCTATACTCCGGTTTTAGAAAAAATAATTTTAAAACATACGATTTTATTAACTGTTCAATCTAAGTTACCCTAATTAAATAAGTGAAAGAACAATAAGAAGATACATCGAATGAAACCTTTAATTATTTTTGAATAATTTAGAGAACATTTGATGTTATATATCAAAAAATAGTTCTAGACTTTATTTCCATGTTATGCAGTATGGTAGTTTTTCACTTTATAAAATGAATACAGATCTTATTTCAGCCACTGAGAGGTCTATATACGCGGCAAACAAGCATATACACACATACATACATAGACACGCATGCATAGACACATATATAGACACACACACATACTTACAAACATATGTCCAAGCACATACTCTAAAACTATAAAAGATGTAAATTAGACACACACACAAATGAAATTTAAATCAAAGCATTTGATGTGGACTATTTTATATGTTTATAATGTTCAAAAATGTAGATAAAAAATTACCCTTGGAAATTTATGTTTACTTGGAATAATATAGACAGCAAAGCAAATGAATTTAAACAGACAGGATAAGAAAAAAAATATTATTTAAATATTCACATAATAAAAATATTACCATTAATGAAAATATTACCCCTTGTTTTTACTGAAGACATGTAAAAATTGTGGGAGTGGAAGAAGTTGCAATTTTATATTAAAAAACTTAATAGTTGCTACCAGCACCCTTCGCTAAGCGATAGCCTATGGGATCTATTCGTATTCGTTTTTTTCTGCAAACACGTTGTCTTTTGATGTATTTCAGATTCCTCGATCTAAGTGAAATAGATATAAAAAAATTATCAAGATCTGTAAAGGGCTAATAGTTAGAAAATTTGATACTGCAACTTATTTTTCTGCGATTTTCAAAAATAGTAAACAGCTTAACGAAAAAAAACAACAACTAAATAGCGCCATATCATAGACAAAACTAAACTTAATGACGCAAAAGCCCATGAGGGCTAAAGCCTACTGTGTCCGTCTCAGTTTTCGTGACCTTGGGTGCTCAGATGCAGGGATAAATGTTCTGGTCAGATGATCAGTCTGACGCGAAATCCTCTGTGTTTAGTTTCCAAGCACGCTTGGTACTCATTTATCGACTCACTGAAGGGATGAAAGGCTGATCAAACCTTTCCCAGCCAAAGGCTTGAGCCCCAGACCTGTGGTAGGGAAGCGCAGTATGCTCGGCCACTGGTCTTTATTAGCTTCATATCATACTAATATAATTTTTTTAAATTACCATTTATGAAGGCTTATTTGGCTAATAAGTAATAATATCAAAAACCTCTCATTTTTTTAAAAAAAATTTTAAACCAGGTTTCCAGCAAGTGTACTAATTTGAAACACACGTATGGATAAATAATTTGTTGAGAAATTTTTGTTTTACAATGTTTATTATCTCTTAAGGTATCCGACTGGTTGTGACAACTTTTTTTTAAAAAATGGAGATAGGCGGACTTTTTTTGGTTATTTTTAGATTTTTTTTAGTACATTTTAAGAAAAATATGCTACAATTAAGAAGACAAAAAGAAATTGCTCTAACTAAAATGGGAAAAAATGGATAAAAATTTACAAGAAATAACATAAACACGGCCTATTCTGTACCAAAGGTTTACAAACAAATTTAAAATTTTTCAATTCTAATGTCAATCATTTTTGAAAAGACCTTCAGGAAAAGAGATATTTTAATTTTTACAAAAACTGGAGCACTTTATCTTAGTTATTATATGAGATTGCTTAAAAAACCGAGATTACATTCACATAAGGGACTGCAAATTTTGTAATAAAACAGTGATAGACAAATCTGAAGGTTAAAACACTTCAACTTTTATACAGAACATCACAAAAAATTTCAGTTAATTATTTTGAAAACTTTTTGAGCAATTGCTGACCCCGTTTGAGTGTTTTCAAAAAAACATATTTCGAGTAAAACGCGTTTTAAAATATGACATCTTGCTTGAGGTAATAGCATCTGCTTTTACTAAAACACTTGTAATTTTTGTTCTAGAGAACGGAAAATAATAAACTTGGTATTTCTATAAAGCTAATAAGATGGTCTATAAAAAGTATTACACAAAAATTTGTCAATTTTTGGAAAAATTCATAATTTTAGGGTAATCGGATACCTTAAACTTGACTTCGATTTAATAATTCATTTTTGCTTTATTTTTGTCCCTACACAGCTCTTTTATACTTGTCGAGCTGTGGTTAATAACTTTAACCACTTAAAGTTATCCTAATAATATAAATATTTTCCTCATATTATTATAGTAAAATGATTTTAATGTCTTTCTTCATGTGTGTAATAAAATTGAAAGTTAATTTATCAGAAAAAAATTACGTTAAAAGTTGTTTTCTCTCGGTTGCAATCTCTTTTTAATGTTATTTCATTAGTATGCATCTTGCATAAGCCAGTAGGAGGAATTTAAAGTGATGAACAGCTATCAATGACGTCAAAGATAAGAATAAAAAGCTTCCAGAAGCATACGAATTATGTTTTTAACAATCATAACAGACGGCAAGTTATTTTTTTATATATTTGTTGAGGATGATACTTAACGCTTATATATTAGTTCGGATGATTTCAGGAGGCACTTGCATATAACCATGCAATTTTAGTTCTCTTTCCTTTGAATTAGAAGAGACATGATTTCTGAGAAATATCAAACATTTCTAGACTTTAAATTTTCTATGTCGTAATTTACATTTATTACTCTTATTTTATTGAGTTTTTTGGATTATTTTATATGATTTTGCATTAATAGGGGTTTCGGGAGGTGTTCATTTTTTCCTCGAGAGCAGAAAATATAAACAATTTTCACAAATAGATATGATTCTAGGAAATTGAAATTAAATAAGTCAATTCGATTACACATTATTTATAAAGAAACGAGGTTTCAAAAAAGTGCAGACTGATTAAAATATAATCAAAAGTTTCAAAAATTATAAGCATAGGAAAATACGAAACATTTCTGTAATAACTATTAAATAAATTTTGCGTTATGCATTTTATTTTCTAAAATAGTACACTTTGATGTATTAAACTTTAATAGAATTATAAAATGTATCATTCTTTTAAACTCTACCTAATTTTAGTATTATATATCTTTTGTATTTCAAAATATTTGAAAAATATTGAAATTTTAAAAGGAATTTTTGTATAAAAATTTATTTTTATTTAAAAAAAATATAGTTTATTATTCCATTTATATAAAAACACAGCTATAGTGTAATATATATATGTATATATATATATTCTCATAATGGATTTAGATTTCCTATCCATTATTTCCAAGAGGTTTTTGCTCGGTATTATTAACAGAAAAGGGGGAAGGTTGGCTGGCCAAAAAACATGTTCAACCCCACTTTTATATAGAGAAATTTTTTTGTATATAAGCTGTCCTAAGTCAGCAAGTTTGATAATACTGTAGCATCCATTCTTTTATATTTTTTAATTAAATCTGTTATTTCAATATTTCATATTTCCTTTTAAATTCTGTTGTCTGGTTATCTTGCAATTACAATTTTTTTTCAGTTTTAATCATGTTAATTCATCTCTCTCTCTTGTAGAGAAATTTTGATTATATATATATATATATATATATTACAAAAACATACAAAAAATATAGTTATATACCTAAGATAACTATAGTCATGATAGAATAGATTTAGCCACAGAAATACTAGAGCAAACTCCTAGCCTTAGGAACCAGGAATGCAGGTTTAAACAATGTTTTTCGGCCAGCCAACCATCACCTGAATTTGCCAATACTCTGAGCCATAGGGAAAGCAAAAAATTTCTAGATAAATTTAACTAATATTATAAATAAAACCATAATCTATTAAGGTAAAACGATAATATTATAGCCTGTAATAATTACTAAAATATTTAAAATCAAAGATAAACTATTAGAAAAAGACTTACCACGTGAGCAACACATATTCTATGGACAATAACAGAATCGCATAAAATAATTAAGTTTTGATAAAATAGCATTAATACTATATATACACATTTAAAAACTCTATATTTTATTTTAAAATTTATAGAAAATAAAAGTACCACCCAGACATATACAATTAATTTTTAAGAAAATATAATACGTTTAATTTACTTAGCTAGAGGTCTTAATCCAGTGCTTCTCAAAATTTCGCTCTTTGCGACCCAATATTCAACCATAATTTTCATCGCTACCCCTCCATAAAATAACAATGTATTAAATTCGATAATACTATACTTTGACGCTGAAGCTTCAATACGACTTAAATTTCTTAAGTGGCACCAACGTATATAAACGTGTCTCTCATTCAAAGTGATAATTGTACCGGACGTATATATACGTCTATCCGATGTACGATCTTTTCTGTGCTCTGCAATCCTTAGAATTATTCCGAAGGCTTTGGATTGCAACAAAAGGACTCTGACACTGTTTGCGAAAGATTTACTTATATCAGAGGATTTGCTTATTTATATATATTCCTTTTCTCCCCCCCCCCAATTCATATCATACACACCTACGTGGAAAACGGTGGCATTGGAGAGCGAATCGCGTAACTTTTAATCGGCAATTAAGGATTAATTATAAACCATACAAATTATCAAGATAAATATTGATTTTTGTATATAATTTTATATATGACAAGTCCATGGGGTTACTGATAGTTATTAAAATTGTTCTTAACTTCGTACTGTTAAATTAATTATAAAATATATTATGCAGTATTGGTACATTTATAAGTGTATTATATCAGCGTAAATGTGTATTTTAATTTCTATTATGTTAGAATGTATTCGGTTTTTGCTTCCTTTGCAGTAAATTAACAATTTTCTTAAAGAAACTTTTGTTTTCGACTTCTCAATAGGCTCGCACCCCCTTCAAAGAGTTATCACGCCCCCTAGAGGGGTGCCCCCCCCCAGTTTGAGAAACGCTGTCTTAATGAAATGTACAGTCTAAGAGTATACATCTCAAAGTTATACATTTCAAATTTTCACTGTGTTCAAAATCTATTTAATATATGTAGATTTTGCTTATGCATATATCTATCATCTAAATAGGAAAGTAAATAAAAATGCAAATATCTTAAGCTGCTGTTCTGACAGTTTGTTCTATTTCTTTTATTTTAATAAACATAAAAATAGTTTAGTGTCCTGACAAATTTTTACCATTATATAAACTTAAGTAAATTTTTATACTCGATTCTTGAACAGTTAAAGTATAAAATGTTATTGTATAATTTTCTCTTTTTTTGATAGAAACAAAAAACGTAAGTATTTGAGAACCCTTTCTATCCTTATATTTATCAGGAAAAGCTTTTTTTTTAAGAATCATAAATTATTATGAAAATTGAACTAAATTGAAGCAGATGGTTCGCAATTTTTAAAAAAATGTTAAGCAACATGTTTGAAAATTTTTAATCATATTTTATGGGATATGTAAACAATATTAAATTGAAATAGGAAGATTCAAAATTTTAAAATTATTCGAAAATTACAATTTTAGTTACATGCTATGTAAAATTTTCCCACAATCATAAGAAATTTTAGAAATTTAAAATTGAATTATAAGTTCTCAGTCGGCATTTAAATCAATATTAAAAGAGATTTCAACTCTACTTTCTCAATCTGATTACAAAAACAATAAATAAAACAATAAATTTTGCTAACAAAATTTTAAAATAAATCAACGTATATTTAGGTTTGCATGGATGACATGATTTTGCAAAAACATCGGTTAAATGTTTTTGTAACTTGCTTAGAAATAATATCGTTTGTAATTTTGGTATTGATGAGTCAATATCTGACAAAAAAATTATCATTGCACAATTAATTATCGTCTGCGGTTGACCTTTTGAGAAATCTAGCATTATGAAATGGGACACATTTCCTCAAACAATAAGATCTGCATAAAAAAGGAAATCTGCGCTTAGCGATAAATTAGGTAAACAATATTTTCTGAGATAAAAATTATTTTCTACTAAGCATTTCCGTTTGTGATTCCCAGCAACTTTTATCTTATATCTCACAAAAATGATAATATAAATAATTTAACCAAGAAGTTTTGGATTCTTTGATATATGTATATACTTTACCACAGACTATATACTAGTATACGGTACTATACACTTCTAACTTTAAAAAGCGCTATTATTTTTAGCTTCGTAGTTCTTTTCTATATCTTTTAAAACTTGTTTTTTAGTATGCTCTACTGAGAAAATAAGTTTTTCTTTAAATCTTATCTCTAAAAAGAAAGATTCAAATAAGTTTGAATGTAAAAATCATTCATAATTTTAAGGAAAAAAACTTATATTCACTTAGCACTTATGTAAATAAAATCCTGTAAATTAAGGTTATTTTTATAAAACAAAATAAGCAAAGGAACCAAAAAAGGTTTATTTAGTTTTGTCTGGATGACATTTTTTTTATTAATACTATGGTCGTAATAGCCATAATAAGAATAATAATTACGATAGATAAGATAAATATGATGATAGATTAGAGTATGATATTGTGTATTTGCTTTTCATACGATAGGAACAAAAATTATGTATCTACACATAATTGATATAGAATGCAATTTTAAATTTTAAATTCTAAGAAATTAAATCTGAAATTCAGAACTATACAAAAAATTTAAATAGAGATTAATGAAAAAATGAAGAAGTGATAGGGGCCTTTTACATTTTGGACCGACTACCTAATTTCTTACGGAATCTGACTACCCTAAAATTGTGATTTGCCAAAAGGTTGACTTTTTTATTATTTTATTTTATAGACCACCTTATTGGCTTTATAAAAAATACCAAGTTTATTATTTTGTGTTCACTAAACAAAAACTACAAGTGCTTTAGCAAAAGCAGGTACCATTACTTTAAGCAAGATGTCATACATTAAAATGTGTTTTACTCGAAATGTGTTTTTTGAAAATGCTGAAACGGGGACAGAGATTGCTAAAAAGTTTTGAAAATAATTGACTGTGAAGTTTAACTGTGTATACTCTGTATAGTAGTAGAAATGTTTTAACCTTCAGATGTATCTATTACAGTTTTGTTACAGAATTTACAGTCCGGTATGTGAATATAATAACTGCTATTTTAAGCAATTGCATATCATAACTAAGATAAATGGCTCTAGTTTTTGTAAAAATTAAAATATCTCTTATCCTGAAGGTGATTTCAAAAATAAATAACACAGCAAGACATCAGAATTGAAAAATTTAAAATTTTTTTCATAAATATTGGTACAAAATGGGTCCCGTTCATGTTATTTTTTGTAAATTTGTACTTATTTTTTCCCATACGACACACATTTTAGTACTAATAATTTATTTTTATCTTCTTTAGTTTAGCATATTTTTCTTAAAATGTATACTAAATGTAATAAAAAAATCTTAAAATGTACTACCCCATATCTCCATTTTTTTCAAAAAATGTTGTCGAAGTATTCGGATACCTTAAGTTAATTGAAGGAAATGTTGAGCTTATGTTTTTGCGTACATTGAAATAATTTACCATCAGGAATTTTTCACTTTTGTTATGCACTTGGAAGTACACGTTTTCTTTAAAAATTTAATTGAATAATTGTTTGATTAAATTTTTAAATTTTAGTTACATAAAAAGTTATGTATATATTAGTCCTTTATAATGCCATTTTTACTAGTAATGTTACGCAAAAATATTTTGAGATTTGCACTGATTTATAGAAAATATTAATTTAGCTTATTATTTAAAATCAATTCGACTTTAAAGATCATGCCTTTAGTTGGAAGTATGTTTCCTTACGCCCAATAGGTTCTACCTAAAAATAGGACATCGCAAGCTTTGTATTTCTTTTGAAGTTTTATTACACAATATTTATAAAAAAGTATTTTGTTAATACTAATTTCGAATTCAAAAATTTAAAAACCTATGCACATTACTTTATATGAAATTTCAGAAAACAACGATGAATACATAGGGGGACATTGCAAGATGTGAACAAATGTATGCTGTTATCTTCTAATATGGTTTAGTCGAGCACAAACGGCATCGTGTACATGTTTTTTTTGTCAAGTTAGCATATGATCCCCAACTTAAGTCCACCAACAAACAGTTTTCTTACTTGTCAAAAACTTTCAGGCCATCCTTTGTGCTAACAAATCCAAATATCAGTTGTCATGCTGTACCAAGTGCTAACAGCATAGAATATGTGGGAAAATAACCCCATGGAGATTTAAACATTAATTAAGTTGGTGGGAAACATATTTACCACGGCCTTAAAAATTGTTAAACTTACTCCAATTGTTTTAAGATTATCAATTTTTGAATTAGGTACCATATCTTAAAAATATTTTAGAAAGATATGTGTAAGAAATACAAGAAGGAGAAATTGTGGTTTCCCGTCTTAAACATTATACTAAAAAGATAATTTCAAACATTAGTGAAATATTTAGTTCCTGAATGTATACAGCACTTCAATTTATAAAGAGAATTAAACTTATTTCAAGGCACAGTGCTCCCTATACATTATTCCATTATAAAAATTTTAGAACAGTATTTTCTCCATTTTGAGGAAGTTCTTTTATCAAGCAATAAACACGAAAAAAATTGTATAACAATACATATTGAGAAAGTCTTTAGTAAGAGTAGTAAAAGTTGTCAGATACCTTAAATTCAAATCATGATTATGAAAAATTATTTCCTTATTTAATTATTAAACTGTAACATTTTGAAGGGATACGATTATTAAAAAATTTTTCCATCTTATTTACAAAAGATAATTTTTATTACCAGACATGTATTACAATTTTGCAATAAACTTTGATGTTTTCCTTTTCTTTTTAGATTATAAATTGAAATGATGAGCTTCTAAAATCAACTCATGACATCCTTCAAACATTTCTCGCTGCAATTAGCAGTTGCAACTTTCTGCATAGTGTTGGCAAGTGCTTATGATTACGAAGAAATTCGAAAATGGAACGCATCTTGCTTTCCAAAAGACACTTGTTCAGTCCCTCGGGATTTGGATGACGCGGATTATCATAACTGTGACTGCAGCAGCCTTTGTGTGTTGTATGACACTTGTTGCATAGATTCACCATTCCTGAACATCAGCAACAAGTATGAGAGAACGGCCTCATGTAGATCTGCTGGACAGTCTGGTGAATATATCTTTATGGTGGACACATGCCCTGATTCTTATGATGGGCCACAAGCCGTACGCAGGCGCTGTGAACAGAATGCTAAAAACTGGAGCGATCCTTTCAACAATGTTCCAGTAACTCACCCTCTTTCACAAAAGACGTACAAATCTCTTTTCTGTGCCATCTGCAACGGGGAGGACCCCAAAGAATTGATCATGTGGCAGATCATGTTGGACTGTTCCGCTCTTAAAGGAAACATGAACATCTGCTTAGAGGATAGAAATTTTGTTCTGAGCAACATGATGTATATTCATGAGAAGGGCCTTTGGGGTATATGGTCTTATGACCCAGAATCCGATTGGATGTTCCGGTACCTTTCCATCAATTACAAGATGCCTGAGAGTATCAAAAAGTTCACCAAGGAGTGCCGCCCGAATCTCATATCCGATTGCCATCCAACTTGGAGAAACCGAAACATCAAACAAATGTGTAAAAGTTACATGGGTGTTGTATATTTTCAGAACGAGACTTATCGAAATGCTCACTGTGCTCTTTGCAATTATGAAACAAACATGACTGGCATGTCCTGTCACGAGACAATGACGTCGCCTTTTAAAGGACCCCCACCTATGAATTTCAATGTTCTCCTTGATATCGACCTGTCTGATGGTGAAAAAGTTGGTACCATTGAGAAAAAGTGTGAAGTTGATCAAGTGTATGATCCGTTTTCGAAAAAATGCCGTACAATCGAATGTCCGATACCTGGATACAAATTGCAAAATGGTAAATGTGTCCATGAATAAATTTTTGTGCACAATACAGATATAGGAAACTTAAAAAGACCTATCAAGTCATATTAGTTTCCGAACTTGATTTATCTTTGGTAAATTTTCGCAGTCATATGCAGTATAAGATTTAATGTAACTTTGTTTGATATAGGGGGTGCACATAACACTAATACGAAGTACAATATAGCATACTGAACCATAATATTTATTCATAAGACTTTTTAAGTGGTTGTTACATAACTTCTGTGCAGTGTTGCAGAATGTAAGCTTTATTAATTGTACTTATTTTCTTTTGAAACTTTAATAAATGTTTTTATTCTTGATTTAAATGTATATTATCTTTGTTTTATTATTTAGGAACATTGTGACGAATATCCAAACATTAGTTTCCTTTTCATAAAATTCTGATACCTTTAAAATAAATAAATATGTAAAATGGACAATATTATTTCTGAAGCGTTATGCATAATTTATTGAGAATTCAATAAATTCTGTGGAAATATTTTTTTTAGAATATATTAATTACAAAAATATTCGGTTATTTAGCATGGATTATATAACTACTTTATATTCAAAGTAAATATAAAAAAAAATCCATCTTAAGCACTCGCATGTATTTTTTTAAAATTATTTGTTTCAGCTACTACAATATGAATATTTCAAAACTGCAAACATATTTAACAAAATTGCAAACGTAAAATGACTTTCCCTGGAAACAAGAGTGATTTTAATTCATGTAGTATGAATTTTCCTTGTTTTCATTTTACCTAGATGTCGACTCTCATACAATGTTCCATGACGGTGAAGTCGAGGCCATCCATTTAGCCCTTATGCTTCTTTCTGCCTGGCTCTCCCCTCCTGTGATAAGGCTGTAATTGTATCGGATTCAAGTTCTTCTCTTCAGGCCCTGGGATGTAATCTAGAAAAACAAAGTTTCCGAGTCCAGAGCTTCAGGGAGCAACTGAGCAGAATTCAGAAAAAGGTTGCTTTCCAGTGGGTGCCATCCCATTGTGGTTTTTTGGGGAAATGAGATGGTGGACCTCTTGGCAAAAAGAAGCACCGATATTCTCTAAAAGTTTTCCAAAGATCTATCCATTCACACTGCTAAACTTGAAATTAATAGGATCTATGAAAAATGCTTTCATAGTGCAGTTGCCACTAAAAATAAATCTTGTACTACTGCTGTGGCTGAGTTCAGACGATTGATTATGTATGACTCCTTTACGCTCATTTATTACGTTTTAACTTGACTGTCTCACCTTTATGTGTTTTTTGTGATTCTGCTTAATTAATTGTAATCAAGTTTTTATTCTAAGAGGAATCTTGTTAGCAAATTTTTAATTGAAATAAAAATACTGCAATGTCCATTAATTTTTTTAAATTTCTGATGCCGGGTACAAAAGACAATTTTCACAAAAAAAAAAAAATCATATATGAACAAAGAAATTACAATAAAAATACCGAAAAATGTCTACTGACCTATTCGGTCTCTATAGTTTCTCAGTAGCTTTCTCATAAGCTCTTGGAGTATAGCGTAGGGAAGCGCATAAGGGGAGTACAGTCCATAGGTTCCCGATGATTACAGAACATGCATCATGGGCCAATAAGTACTTTTATGAGATGTACATGCCTAGGAAGGCATTCGTGACCAGTTGCAAGGCCAAATTCTGCTACAAGTTTCATTTTAGGTCAGTTGGAAATACATCGAATAGAGTTTTCCACCAGGAATTCTGGGAGCTCCTACTTGATGTCCATTATATGTATCCAATAGGATATGTTCTTTGAAAAAAAAAAACCCGAAGGCATAAGCTGAAGTGAATATTTCTATAATAATTATAAACTACATATATATATACTCATTGTGCAGTTTTACTAGATAAACTATTTATGAACACACACACACACACACGCGCGCGCGCACGCAGACACGCACACACACACGCACGCACACACACACGCCCACACACACACACACACACACACACACACACACACACACACACACACACACACACACACACCACACACACACACACACACAGTTTTAGTAAACAATTCTAAAAATGGGTGTATTTGTGCATAATATTTAATTAAAATAACAAGTAAAAAAAAACTTTGCTGTGCATTCTTAATTCCAGAAAAATAACACTGGATTTTCAATGAATTGTGATATTTAATTGGTTTTCCTTAATCAAAATTTATTTTTTCGTCACAGGGAATCTGAAATCACATGAACGTTTACTAATTGAAAAAATCACCATATATTATATTGAGGAATTTTTTTAACTTTCCATTTTTTTTTTGTTTAAAGTATTTTCTATATATTTCTAAAAAATAAAAATTCTAAAAATATTTAGATGCGTTTTTTTTAACAGTTCATTGCTTAAGTGATCATGTAGATATATAACTACAACTCAAGGATTATATATATTTGTTAAGTTAAAAACATTTATAACTAAAAATTAAAAAAGTCAAGAAATAACAATAGATAAAATAATTTTTTATAGCTCTCATACAATGGAAATGTATTAAAAAATCCCCAAAAGCATATTATATGTACAATTATAAGTTTTCGTAATTTTATTGTGAAACATAAGTTCTCTAATTAAAAGTGATTGACTATCAAAATTATGTGTTTTGAATTTAACTAAAGAAATATGAATTCAAAAACTAGTCTTAAATATCATTATCTTCTATCATTTTCAAATATTTAAATAATAAAGAATTTAAAAATGTGACCAAATTTCAGCTATGAAAAGTAATTAAAATATAAATCTAAAAATAAAGCATTATATTTTTCTTTCATCTTATGACCATACATTATATAATTCTACATCATTAAATAAACCAAACAATAAAAACTTTTCATTAGATATTTTTTTTATTTCCGATTCGAACATTAACCTCATAAAATGAGAGTGCAAATCAAAACAGAAAGACAGAAATACTTAAGATAAATAAAATAAATCTGCTGATTCGAAAAGTGGTGGGAAAAAAAAGTATTTCGTCTCTGTTCTTTAAATACAAAATAAAAACCATTACATATTATTCCTATGACATCAGATTAATACATCCCATGATGCATTGCTATTATTACGTCAACTTCACAAACTAATCACTAATTGGTCCTTTACTATGTTGTATAATTCAAACACAACCAATCATCTTTTTCTAGTTATCGTCTGCGACAACACAGTATCAATATTTATTGTAAACTAATATTAAACAAAAGTTTAAATTTAAGCCTAATAAAATAAATGTTATACTATTTCTTCCGATATATAAATAGGGCAAAAAAATTTGTAAATCGTTTTCTATCTTCTTTGTTGCGAAACCTGAATTTTGGAAATGGTGAAAGTTACATTTCACGTTTTCTAATATATATAATATACTTTTGAATTAAGTCGCAAATATTTCGTTTTTTCCCTTTTTATTCTGAAGAAATTTTTACTTTTAAAATTCGCATTAGAACATAACCTACAACTACTCAACTTTCTATTGAATTCTACATTTTTAAAGTAATCCATTTGAGAAGATGTTTAAACCTTTTATCATAAAATGCTTATTTGTAATTTTCAGCTGCGCTATAAGATTTGTTAAAAGCAAGAAATCTTTCAATTTATTCTATAGAAAATTTAAAAACATTTGGTTATTTTAATATTGCAAATTATGAATTTCAAGTAAACGCAGAAAAAAGGTAAGAATTCCATTTTTTTAAAACAAGTTATTCTTCATTATTAATTTTTTTAGATGTGTGTGTATTCTAAAATTCACTAATTTTTTTTAAAATATTTCTTATGAAAAGTGTTTTTAATGTGAAATAATGCACGAATTTAATTAAACTAATGTTTGATTTTTTTTAAATTCTAGAATAATACTACTTATATAAACTGCTGATAAATATACATTAAATTTCTTGCCTAAGACCAGGCTAATTTTAGAAATGTTTCTAAATTATTTGCCTGAAGAATTTCTGTTTATGGGACATGGAATATCACACAAAAGCGATATTCCGTGTTATAAAAAAAGAAAATTTTCAGTCAGATAATTCACGATAATGCTAAACGCCAAGGAATATGCATGTTGTAAATATTAATTAAATATTCTTTAGATTATACATCTATTACATTAAAATCCCGAGTGGTCCTAGATGCTTATGTCAGTATCGTAGTTTCAGAAACTGCTTCTATTTCAAATAAATGTTCAAATAACTATGTTCATGGTTATACTATATTTTTCTCATACATAATACTTATACTTACTTACGTATTATCGCAACAATCGCCAACTCTAATAATAAATCGCCAAGTTGGCAACCTCGATTTCCTAATGTGTTGTACGCGCTGAATTGGCAACCAGGTGCTTCCTTTCATGTAATATCGCCTATAGGTTGTGATAATACGTAAGTATACCTACTTATATAAATGACCGTAGCAGTGTACGTGGAAGAATGAAACATAACAGTATAAGAAAGAAATGAGTTATAGTGACAAACTGAAGAAGAGGGGGGGGGGAATACGTATTATACCGTCGACCACATTCGCCAAACTAAAAGACAGTGCCAAATGCTGTCATTGTATGTATGAACGAGATAATAATTTTATTTTGAACTTGCACTGAAAAAGGTTTCCTTTGTTGGCTACATATCGCGGGGTTTGGGGACATCTTTTCATTTGATGAATTGGCTGACTGTATAATACATAAGTATTCAAAAAATGTGTTTGATAAGAATGCTTTTGTTTCAAATTGTCAATAAACGTGTTCATTTTATCACAGAAAAAAAATGGTAACATTATATTAATACTCCAAAGTACTTAATCTGTAATCTTTGGTGTTTTCTTCCTGAAGATTTGTTACCGAGTATTAGAGTGTATTTTATTAAAGGATGGAAAAAAGAGGCCTAGGTTATTAAAAACTAAATGCCGTGACATAAGAGCAAAATTTCTGGTAATGATTGACCAAAATGTTTGTTGTAATCTGCTTGTGTGTGTTTGAGTTTATGCTTCACTCTAATAATCCTCGCCAAAGTGAAAATTTCATGGACCTGGCATATTTTATATACACTCATGTCCATAAATTAAGGATAATGAAGTTCAGGCAAAGAAAGAGACAGAAGCAAAACAAATTTGACTTATTTGTAAAGTCTATTTATTAAACAAAAGGTAAAGAGCAAAAAAGATGCTATATGTTTGACATAATTAATAAAAATTGCGATTTTTGCTCCCTGGAGCAAATTTTAAAAAAGAACCTATTTACAAAAAACAGTATAACATGGTTAGTATGATGGTAAATACGGAGTATGTCTCCCGGACGATGCATTACAAGCCTTACAACGCCTACGCATGCTGAGTATCAAATTATCAATCTGATCTTGAGGAATATTACACCACTCATCAAGCAATGCCCTCCGAAGTTCCGGTAGACAGGTGGGAGGGGTTGACAGGCTGCAATTCGTCGGCCAAGCATATCCCACACATGCTCTACTGGATTCAAGTCCGGTGAGTATGCTGGCCAATCCATACGGGTGATATCCTCCGATTGAAGGCATTCGTCTGCAACGTTTGCACGGTGAGGACGGGCGTTGTCATCTATAAACAGAAATTCAGCACCCATGGTGCCCCGAAACAAACGTACATGTTGTTCCAGAATGACATCCCGATAGATGTGGCCTGTCATCGTTACACTCTGAACATGCAGGTCAGTTCTGGAACTAAGAATAATTCCTCCCCAAACGAGCCCTCCTGCACCACCGTAACGCTGTTGTTCAATGGTGTTCTCTTGGTAGTAACGGGTACCTGGCGCTCTCCATATGAAATTCCGGCGAGAATCAAACTGCAAACTAAACCTGGACTTGTCGGAAAACATCGCACAAGACCAATGTCGCGGTGTCCACAATGCATGCTCTCTACTCCAGGTTAATCGCAGACGACAGTGAGTTGCGGTAAGGGAAACACATCTGACAGGCCTACGAGCATATAGACCAATGTGCCCTAAGCGTATGTACACGGTCTGCCTTGAAACTGCCGTACCGGTAGCTGAAGATAGCTGGCGAGATAGGTCTGATGCTTTGCCCCGTCTGTTTCTTTTGGCAGTAACTGCCAAATACCGGTCCTTATTTGGCGTTGTAACTCGGGAGCGACCTGTGCTGTAACATCTTCTCACATTACCATCATCTTAGAATCGTTGCCAAAGCCTGGAGATGACACTCTGGGCGATTCCAAGTTCCTCTGATACTTCTAGCTAGGTACGTCCACATTCCAGTCGTCCGATACCAGGTGAAAAATCATCCAAATGCTTCCTTTGTGAAATAACTATGCGGTTATTGCACTGAAAGGCTTTTAAAGCGCTTGTGAACAATTTTACTTCTTTGCCTCCATTCCTTATATACCCCTTCTCTTACACTCTCGTCATTGTGACGTATTTTCCGCGCCATCTGGTGGTTTCCTGTAATTTGCATATTCTTCTTCAAGATGTGTGTGGTAATTCTACAGGTGAAATTTTATTTTAGAGTTCAATTTCTGTGTGATTCTGAATTATCCTTAATTTATGGACATGAGTGTATTTAAGCTCACAAAGTTAAATTTCGATATTATGCAATTATACCGTTGACCAATTTCGCCAAATTAAAAGGCATTACCAAATGCTGCCATCGCTATCATCATTGTGTTCGAGAATGCACAAAAACGACTTTCCACTATTGGCTGCATGGCGTGGCATTTAGTGACGTCTTTTTATTTGACGAAAATGGTTGACGCTATAATATTTAAATACCTATATTTCTTTAATAAATCTTTTTGATTAAAGAAATAGCAATATCGAGAAAAAAACTATCAATAGACTAAATTTTTAGTTTTCAACCGTTTTTGTTTCATGGAGTCAAATTTAAAGCTTAGCTTAGGTAAAGTCAGTCTTTAATCAGTTTTAACGAAAATCTTAAACATTTTATTATGGGCTTGCATTTCTATAAAAAAAAACGCATATTTATTTATTTTTTTTAATCCATGCATTATTTTTTATATTCTACTGTGTTATTAAGGCTCTATAAAAACTCAAAGAAAAAAAAAGGAAGAAAAATTAAGATCCTTTGTATTTATGACTTTTTATTAAAAATTACATAAATACTAAAATATTTTCTTTTTTTTTTCTTTCGTGATTATAAAATCTATAGTCCACTATTTTTTTATATTACCATAATGTGACTGTATTCTTCTTATATAGAACTGATTCATTATTTGAAGAAGCGTTCGTTTTCAAGTTTCGTATAAAACTGTATAATACTTACGTTTAAAAACACGAACTGGATTAAAAAGTGATCAGGTTATTCATTTGTTCTTTAACAGATAAAGTATATTTATTTTTTATTTTATATTAATGAGAGAATTTATAATTTGAATTACTGAAATTCTCAATTTTTTTCTATGATGGCAAACAGTCTAACTTTAGTTTCCTCATTCATAATATAAATGACAGAACAGGTGGCAAAATTAACCGTCAGTTTTTTGTGCACAAGTCGCATTATAAATGAAAAATACCGAACCGTTCATACATAATCACTTCGCTCACGTGAGATATATGACAGATTTGACATCACAACATTACAGACTGAAGAAAATAAATTTCAAGTTGCTCGACTACTTTTATCAAGGGCAGACCGCTACGTCAAGTTTCCATTTAGCTTTCATTGCGTAAACAGTATTTATTTTACTTTTACAGAGTTGGTACGTTATAAAAATAGAAACTTGCTTTTTATGCTTGAATATAGCGTAAGGTAAATAAATAGCTTCCGTGTTTATTGAAGATTCTAACAAAACAAACAAACAAAAATTAACTTGTAAGCATCTGTTTCTTGTATCGGTGGAGAATCTTAGATTAATTGATTCAAGGTTTTCAATATTTTTTTTATAGACATAAGGTTAATAATTTTTTTTAAAATAGTAAAATGATAATAGTAGTATTTTATGGTTGCTAAATTGTTTTTATTTTTCTGATTGTAGCATAAGTAGTGATTTTCATCGATAGTATTGTCAATGTACTGAATTTGTCAATATTATTGAATACTCAAAGTAAGACATAAGTTTTTGAAAGTGAATTTTTAACCACTCTGATTTATTAACTTTCTGCACATTTTTTTTCTGCTCTTATAATATAACACAGTATATATGTATACTTTTTTCAAAATAGTTTTACTCCTTTATCTAAGCCAATACTATCTAATTTTCTGTAATAGTTCAGATAAGTTTTAGAGCAATTTTCCCTCGAGAGTTTTTTTTTTTGAATTATTATCTTCACATAGTAGAATTTAACAATTGTAAAAAAATGACATTAAAAAAATGTTAAATTTTTTATGATTTTTTTTGCGGGGGGGAGGGGGGACTTTTGAAAAACGAGCTAAATGATATTGATAAACTTTTAAATGTTTGTTAAATACTTGCTGGAAGTTTATTTTTAAATTCATCATCACCCCCACAGAAGGTTTATGGTTAGTTTCTTTGCTTTTTGATCATGTGAAGGAATTTCTTCAATCAAGTCTAAGCAAATTAGTGACTTAATGATATACTTTTAGCTTCAAGCAAGGTAGATTCAAAATTTATAGGTCTCAGAGTTAAGGGAATCACTATTAAATTCTTTATTATCTGTTACAGTAAAAGCCAATTCTTTTGAGATAAAGATGCCCTTCGAGGTTTTTCCTTTTTTGGGTAAGTGTGGACCGTCGCCAAAAGCCCTCGTGTTGCTAATCAGTGCAACGTTAATATTCTCTCTCACTCATTTGGGTAAGTGTGAGCATCACAAATCCGAAGTACTAAGTGATATTCTCTTTTCCCATGGGATTTATTGCTTTTTGTAAACACATGTGACAATCTTAAAGATCTTTCTCCATTTTCAACCCTTATTTTTGTCATAATGTCTCATCTTTTGTTTTGATCTGTGTTCTAGATTACAGATAGAAATTAAATAAAAAATATCATTACATATCAAAATCTGTTATTATTTAATTACTGTTTCCATTATACAAAAAAAAAAAAAATCTAGTATTTTTTCGGAAGGAGGGATATTATATTGTTTTCGTATTGCGCTTTGGGAGTTATTGTTATTGCTTTATGAGGGGGTTTATTGTTTTATATATATTGTTTAATTTAGTTTGGTTTGGGTACTTATAGAATTTTTTTAACACTACCAATTTCCTGACCCTTATGTGTGTTATATGTGGCATCCCGTAAGGAGAGAACTAGTATTCTGGGTGTACCTTTTTTCTGTACTCTTTGACCCACGTTTTAATATTGACGGGTTACTAGAGTGAATGAACACCTCCTAGAAACTAGAGGTGTATTTAGTGAGCCCGCTTTTTGTTTATTAGTTGGCAATAAGTCTCTGCAGGGTTTCAACAGTATACCCGCAAGGAAACATTGCCGTAGAGCTTTTTGTTATAGGTATAGGATTTAAGTCAGATCTCCATGTCCTGATATTGCAGTTCTATATATAGGTAAGCACAGAGTCTGCTTATCATCAGTTGGTCGGCCCACTGATTCCCTTTTTGGATTCCATGATTGGAGAAGTCACGCCAGAATGAATACTCCTTTTCTTTTCGTGGATCAATAAATTTTAAGCAATAATAAAGGCATCTTCTTCTCAAATTTTTAACAATACATCAGATTGCTAGTAACTCTTGATATTTCGTTTTCTCCTAGCAACGAAACAACTAACTATATTATTACGAAATGTCTCAGAAATCGTCTTTTGCAATTCACAAAGCTCTTAAAGTAATTGATGAATCAAAATCAGATAAAGATTGAAAAAAAATTATTTGTTTGTGGATACAAACGTACCGCCGCACGGTTATGTGGATACAAACGTGGATACCGCCGTAATGTTAAAATCTTTTTTTTTTATCTGTTCAAACCTTTTTAGATTCTACACTTCTTGTATATCCGCACCAATCTCTCTACTCCTGCCGAGGTGTCATTTCTGAATCTGATCTATTGTGGACCTCTGAGGTGGTTGAGGGAGTAAGTGAATATTAACGTCGCTCTATTCAGGCACACACGAGAGCTTTGGCGACGGGCCTTGTATTTTTTTATTATGGTCAAGTGACGTGGAGCACACTTGACCCGGCACCTCCCTCTTCTAACGTCCACACTACGCCAACGTGAGTACTTTGAACCACGGTAGATTTAAAGAGAAACATGTGTACTTACATGGGCAATTTTTAATGATGTATTTATTGTATTCAGACACAAGATTAGCTTACAATACGTTGCGTTCACATTTGTATGATTTTTTAAAATTTGCTTTAAAAACAGTTGAATAATTTTGAGCACATTTTTATCGCAATTATATGAATTTAATTTACATCCAATATATACATTATATTTATAGCTGACTGGTCATTGTCACGAACTCCTGTGTGGGTGGCGTAATTTCTAATAAATCAAGGTGCCATTAAAAATCCATTTTGTAGAAGGGTCGACGCATGTTAAATGTGTCGAGACTCAAATCCTCAAATAGAATGGAAGAATGCAAGTTTAGAAATGGGATGATAGCTATATAAGGTGTCATCCTGTTCATTTGACCGAGATTCAATATTACTAGGTCCGTACCCATTTGCACTCGTGTTGTTTCGAAATGCGAAGTCAATAGCAATAAAATCATTATCATTGGGCTTTCTGGGTATTTCATTCTTAATGTTACGATTTTAGGGGCATATAATTTTTATTGATATGATTTCTCTTAACGCTTTTTTGCTATACACCTTAGCAAAGCGTCAAAAAGATAACTAAAATCTAGCTAGCATCTTGTAAGTGTTCATATAATATAAGGTGTCCGGAAAAGTAACGTAGTTTTGCACAAAAGCTACAAATTAATTTCAATTTGATTTGCATGCACATCAATCGCACACTTTGTTATTAATATCATTCAAATTTACCTCAACATTTTTGTTTTTAATGAGTGAAGTTCAACACACTCTCATCAGACTCCAATTTATTATCTCTGCTTACACGGAAGGGAAGCATATTCTTTCTTATGCGTAGATTTTTCCAAAATTTAAAAAAAAAAAAAAATTATAAAACCAAATTAAGAAATTAGTTTTAAATTTACCCGTGAGATGGCAGCACAACTTAAGTGACTCTTAGTATTGAAAATGTCTTTCGCACAAAAAGTCGTAAGTATTTATCTGAATAAAATATGGTTTTCATTGGCTCTTTACCATTGAATTCCTTTATTATATTCTGGATTTTTTTTCATCCAATTGATTCAATCAAAGTTAAAATTTTTTGAACCAAATATTTTATGATAATCAATAGTTTCATAATAATTATTTTACTTAGTAAATTTTTATAAAATTATAAATTTTTGTGAAAAATGTGTTTTACGGTACAGGAATTACGACCATTTATTTATTTATTATTTTTTTTAAAATTTTAAACATCCAGATAATTTTATTTCGAAATAGGCGTGTTTTTTTGTGTGTCTGTTGATTTTTCTAACCATCGATGCTACAAAACAATTTTGATTACTTCCTTCTGTTTATAATCAATGTTTAATTTGTATATGTAATCATTTCTCTTACAGAAAAATCAGAGGATAGCCGTTTTAGAAAATTCGCTAAATCATCTGTTAATTCTATGGCTTGTATGTAGATTTCCCCTCTTTATGTTTAGTCATTATTTAACCACCATATAGTTGAGACTGAATTCTGTTTTAGATTTCATTCATAAACCTTAGGGGGTGTAAATTTTATTTCGAAAGCTGAAATGCCTTAATAATTTTGACAACTGTAATTCATAGAATTCACACGTAAATAATTCAATTTCTTAATAAATTTTTTTGTAAAATAATCTTTAAAAAAAAAAAAAAAACTGTAAAATATTTATTATTTGAAAAAAAAAGTTATCAATTTATTTTAAACTCTTAAAATAAGAAAACTTCCCTTGGGGAAATATTAAGTATTTTTTCGAATTTTTCCGAGTTTTGTTTTCAAATTCCTCAGAATGTGGGGTTGATTTATCACCAAAGGGCGCTGCGATCGTTTGTCAACTGTAACATGATTATCAAGTAAAGAAAAACAGATATTCCTATTACACTTGTGGTTGTGGGCCAACGTCGATTTTGCTGGCATTCTATAGTTTAATCTTTGAATTTTTTTAGTACTCTAAATATTTTAAATATATTCTCTAGTATTTTGCTTTTCATATAGTTATTTATTTTTTCATAGTTTTAGTTTACAGTATTAAATTGAAGCTTTGTTTATAGCATGGGTGTCTAAACTATGACCTGTTGTGGTCCGCATTGCAAAAATAATTTTTATTTCTGCGCCGCACATACAATATTTTTTTTTAACAAATTGAAATAAAAATTTTAACTCTATGTAGTTTTATTAAAATAAATTAACTTATTTTTATATAATTTTTTAAAATTTGAATTAGACACGAATAGGTACACATTTGTTTTAAATTTGTAAAAGTTTCGTTTCATTTAGTTTGGATTTCATAAAGATGGCAAAAAAATCAAGTTAATGAGATGATTGAATTTGCGTTTGTGTTGAACAAGCAAATCAATATTGGGTTCAATAGACGAAGTTGAAATTCTTGATGCATTTTCAAGATGTTTGTCAGTGATCTTTGTCCTATTTTTGTGTGCTTCATTCTTAGAAAATAACTATTCACAAATATAAGTACTGGCAAAAGCTGAAGACATTAATAAAGCACTGAGTGTGAAAATGAGGATATTTATCGCGCGGTGTAGATAATCTTAATAAAACTCCAGTATATAGAAACATTCCCAAATTTTTCTTTCAATAGAATGTCACTTTGCAGTTCAATGCATTCCATTTGAAGATTTGAAGGTAATTTATTTATTTCTAGAGAAAACGGGGTGGAAAATAGATTGAAATACTCTTCGTTTTTCCGAATATCTTGAAATCTTCTTTCAAACTCATCAGTTAAATCGAAAATTAATGCAGCATATTTTGTGCATACATTTATTATTTTAATAAAATTGTGTAAATTGAAATATTTTCATAATTTGTGTTTGGGCTGCATTTTAAGAGCTTTTGAGCCACATGCGGCCCGTGGGTCGCACTTTAGACAAGCATGGTTTATAGCGTTCCTTTATACTTAAAAATTAAGTGTTAAAATGCAAAAGGGTGATGCCAATTTTTTGGCGACCGGAATCAATCGCCAAGGAACATAATTTAGCGATAGCTGTTCCGAGAACTTACAAATGTAATTTTGCAATAAAAATAAAGAAATCTTTATGTGAAATCAAGAAAATATTTATACAGCTATCAGTATGGATAAAAATAAAGATTGTATGTTTTTTCAGTTAAAGAAAGGATTTTTCATATTGTTATAGGATAGTACATGCAAATCCGGGAAAATTCCTCCTTAATACTCAGTCGAATCAAACACGTGGGAATGTGTTGAGTGAATTGTCATGTGATTATGACGTCAGATGAATCGAGTGCATTGAGAAATTTTTCACTACAATCTATTAAATTGTTCTAAAGGAACAGAGGTCAAAATTCGACGTCACTTATGTTGCTCTCTTTTGGAATTAACTTAAATTAAGACCTTGATGTGAATCCTAAGGAAATATATTAACAGTGATGAACGTTAAATACATTGATGTTCTCGATAATACTATAAATACATCTGTGTGTGATTTCTAACTGATATCTTTTTGTCTCTTGTCGAGAGAGTGGTGTAGCCTAGTGGTAGTGGACGAGAACTCGAGGACGGCGTGTCATGAGCTCGAGCCCCAGTGCCGTGTAGAAGTTATGTTAAGCCATGTTAAATCTACCGAGGCTCAAAATCTAATTGTTTCCATGTCAACCAAGGAAAGGCCGCGGTAGCCAAGTGGTCATGGTCTTGAAGTCATGTTGCCGGTGTCGCGGGTTCGATACTTAGAGCCACTAAAGAATCGTTGTGTAGAGGGTTAAATCTGTCGGGGCTCAAAGTCCGCCCGTTGACATCGTGTAGAAGTTCAGAGATAGGGTGCGAGCTCAAGTTGACTGTTCAAAATTACGAGGTTCATACCCAATACCAAGCCACTTCATTTTAAATATATGATTCAATAGTCAAACAGATCTTTTGCCATGGGAGAAATGTTTGCATTAGTCAAGTGGCTGTGGTCACGAACTCATGGCTTGCATTGTTTTTATTAAACCGTGGGTTCGAGTCCTAATTACATTAAAAACCCAAAGTGTAACGAGGCTGATGCGTGCTAAGTTTGTCGCTAAGGCTTAAGGCTAAGGTTTGTTGAAGGCTTGGTGTCCTCAAATTAGTTTGCTGTGATTAGTGGATGCCAACTCAGGTGTCGTCTTCCTGTTGACGACATCCTCCTAGAGCAGCGATACTCAACATGCGGCCCTCCGGGCCTTTTTAAGTGGCCCGGCCATGGCCCATTGCTCTAAAAATTCCATTTATTTATGAAAATTTGTGGAAAATTCTATGCTAAAAATAAATATATCAATTTTGCTTTTTGGCTGTCAATGTGGTATGGGTACGAATTGATTTTTTCCCCTTCTGATTAGTGATAACAGTCAACAATGGAGTAGCGACCATTTCATGGGTGGAACTATTTTTTTAAACTATTTTTTTATATCTTGCAAGCGAAAAATGTTCGAAGAAAATACATTGTTTCAAGATAATTGGGAAGTTGACTATTTGGAAGTGAAAGACAAGCATGTTTCAATAATTGTTTGATTTGCTACGAAACTGTATTTATATAAAAAGTATTAATAAACAGGAAACGTTCAATGACCCTTTTCCTCAAAGATCTCTTTCAAGAGACAACAAATAGGCTTTCTTGAATAATTTTTACAACAGCAAAAAAGTGTTTTGTCAGTGGTAATGTCACAGCGATAACAAAGACACAAGAAAATTCATTATATCATTGGTAATCATAGGAAATTATTTGCAGATATTTTGACAGAGTGATTCCAATTTAGAAAAAATTCAATGACAAAAATAAAAATATGAAACAAAAGCAAAATAGGAGTTTTAATATTTTGATCAATCTCCACATTTAAAATTTTCTATGTTACTTTGATCTTAAAGCATTTCTTCCCCCACCTCCTCCCTTAATCCTCATGCTGCGGCTCACGAGAAATAGCCATCCTATGTATGCGGCCCGCGGGAAATAGTTAACATATATATGCGGCCCGGCAGGAAAAAAGGCTGAGTACCCCTGCTCTAGAGTGACGTTTTAAAACAATCAATCAGTAATCTTATGCGAGAAGAATTCTGCTTTACGAACTTAAGATATTTAGTTAAAAAGCTATTTGTTTTAGTGATGGTTATGTTGTCATGTCTGAGTTTAAACCCATTATTAAAAGTAATTTTAAATTTACTTGGGAAATCAAAGAATTTCTGGAACAAATTGAAAAAAACTCATTCGATCTAGATACTCTTCAATTTAATGTGAAATGCCCTGATGTCACAACTTGGTTCGCCGAACTGATTCCAGTTCGCATTGAGAATGATTGCAAGGTTTCGTTTGTTTTGAATCGTCTTTCCAATGATGACGAGCTTGATACTATTTTCGTAAAACTGAAAACAACGATTGAAAATGAAGACATCCTCTTTGAAGATTATACTTTTCGAACGGTAACAAAAGATAATTGCCATATATACATACAAAATCTAATTGGGAGTACAAACTATCTTAAATCATTACCCTGTTTGGGCAGTCTCTTTTTGCATTTGAACTTGGATATCTTTGTAATACGAAGCGAGGCATCTTTTTTTAACTTTAGTCTAGCAGTACAAAATTTATCCAGTGATTTGAATAACTTGTACTTAAATGAAAATCTAAGAGAAACAACAATTTACGTCGGGAACACCTTGTTTTTCGTGCATCTGGTTGTGTTCGACGCTAGATGGCCAAATTTTTTTGAACATCATTCAAAGTATCCAAATCTTGTTACAGAAAATAATCTTCAAGCTGTTTTCAACATAAACTTCGAAATTCTCATTTTAGCTGCGTTAAACTTCAATGCTGGCTGTAAAGTACATGAAAAGAAATATTGTGAGAAAATACGTGAGGTAATGGAAATTTTTACCCCTGACATATTTGATTACTTTCTTTATTACATGTATACTGGATACGACTCAGTTATAGAAGAAGGTAGAAAACTCAACTTCATTCGATTAGGTCGCTTATTCGGTTTCACCCGATTGGTTGATAAGTATAATGAAACTCCTTCAAAGTCTACTTGCCTGACACAGGCCCCACTGCATCGTTACACTTTCGACTGGAGCCAAGAAGATGGACTGAATTGGGAAAACACTGATTTCAAACCTTTTGTTCAAATAATAAAGTCGTACCATAAGAGGGACTTGGTAATGCTTGAGTTGCAATTTACAATCGAAGAGAATGATTTCATTATTAATGTGAGGTATTTGGAGACAGTAGATCCTGCCTCCCTAAGCTGCACGGTGGTATTAAAAGATGACGGCGGATTTGAAAATCAAAGATTTCATTATTTTAATCGATTTGATAGGCGAGATGAAATATGGCCAGTAAGAGTTGGCATAACGAAAGAGCACATCCCATTTAAATCTTTTACCATCAATTTCACTCTTCACTGCAGCTACGAGTCCAAAATTACGAAGAATGTGTTTTCACTAAACGCGGAAGACACCGTCCTAAATCAAGCGCTTCATCAATACGGATGCGATTTCTGGGAACTTTTTGCCAGTAAAAAGATGATTGATACGGTTCTTATTGCTGAAGGTAAACATTTCTTTGTCCACAGATATATCCTCTGCGCTCGTTCATCCCAGTTCCATGCAGAATTGCAAGACAAATTGCGGCGGCCGCATCAGATTGTACATATGGTGCCTGGTATAAGGAATCGCATATTGGAACGAATATTAGAATGCATTTACACTGGAGAAGTGGACGAGAGCAAAGTTGATAACATGAAGGATTTTCTTGAAGCTGCAACTAGATACAATGTACGACACCTTTTAGAAAAAAAGGAAAATTTTCGGACACTGGATCCACTAAGCATTGAAATTAATGAAACGGAACAGGTTTGTATCAATTATTTGTAAAACAAGTCTTAATATTGCCAGACTGTATACGCAAATATAAAGAGCTCTGTATACAAATACGTAACATGATGTGATATCCATATTTTTTAATCTGAGTATTAGCTTTTGTGTGTAGAAAAGTTAATACTAAAATTGCACTTTAAGATACAGAGCATTAATAATTAAAGATTTTTGTTATTAGTTTTAGATGTTTGTGTTTGTATTTATTACACGTGTTAAGAAATATCAGCATTTTTTAAAAGTAAAAACGTGCATCCCTTTTTTTAGAGGTAATTATAAAACGTGACGATATTGACTTAATATTCACATTGGTCTATAATTTATTTTAAAAAGATTTCATAGATTGATGATAAAGTAATTGTATTTGTAAACCAACGCAAAAAAATTTGAGCCGCAATTTCTTGAACAGATTCGTTATCAAAATCAAAACGGGTATTTTTAGCATTTAAGTAATTTTTCTTTCATTGAATCAATATAATTTTTTTTATCTCGGCTTTTCAATATTCACAAATTAGATACAATATATGGAACGATATGGAAACCTGTGCTCCTATGCGAGAGTAGGCCCTAGTTGGTAACCCTTAAAAATGGACAGTATATAGGAGTCGGTAACCTTGCTGCGTTGTGCCAAACCAATCTACCAATGATTCATGATGCCACACAGTAAGAAATATTTAAAACAATTAGATTCCCACGACAATGGATGCGGAGTTAGAGAATAGAAGTTCAAGAATACAGATTTAGTTTAATTATGTATTAACTGCTCATCATCTGGGAATATTTATTGGCATAAAATATAACTTATTCCTTCAACATAAATACAAAATTAAAATTGCACATGCTTGGATATTCTGTATATTATGCATCTTTTAAACTTAAATAAGTATAGTTGAATACTTAAATATCCTTAGAGATAGTTAAAATATTTTGTCCTTGCATTTTCCTATTCAAAATCGCAATAATTTGTGACTTTATATTTCATATGATTATGGATGTAAAGTTGAGTCCTCAAAGAAGTTGTAAAGCAAGATCTTTGCAAACCCAAAATATTTTTTCATACGAGAAAAGATTTGTAAAATCAAAAGCTGGGAATGAGCAGAGTGCAGGCAATTTTATCTTCAAATAATTAAATCTCTACAGCAATGGCATCCAACAACTTAAAATGGCTGACGATTTATTGTTAGTTAGCTTCCAGATTTTTTAACTATAGCATACGTTTTTCTTTCCATTACACTGAAGATGTTAGTTCAAAAAGCTCAATTTGAAAAAAAAATGTTAACTTTACTTAGAAACAGACTAATTTGTAAAGAAGTGTAGAGTACCACTAAGAATTGTATCGCGTGAAAAATTTGGCATGCGGGCCATAGGTTGCCGACCCCTGGTGCATAGCATATGTTGTCAAATACTCGTACAAACGAAACCAAATAAACTTTCATGACTCCCAATTTCACAAACTGGTTCGACTATCTGCTACTTATTGGGTAATGATGGTAAACCTAGGCACAGACAATTGTTAATGGCTATCCCATAATAATGTATTGCCATTGTTCCCAGATGGCGTATTGTTGGATATTACCAATATTGCGTAGACAGTGTCTGGGAATAACATTTGACTGTTTTAAAACTATCTGATTCATGATTGCATGGAGGTTGAGTGAAAACGAGGCAAGGCCTAGTAGGCCAATGCCTTAAGATGTAAGAGCATGAGATCGAAAAATCCATAACCGGTGATGCTCCAAATCTGGTTTCACTCATTCATCCACTCTTCGGGAAAACGAGAATTGTCACTCGTTAATTGGAACTGGTTTTCAAAACTCTCACACGATGATATTAGCATTCCTCTTACCTTTTGAGCCTCACTTTTTGTAGCATGCAGAATGAAGTATTAGTTCAAATAAAGATATTCTCTGCTTTTACCAGTAATGCATTTTTTTAAAAAAAAGTTTGATGCAAAATCTGACGGAATAGTTTTGTCAAACTTATGTATGATTACGATAAAATTTTGAAAAAAGTGTTCCTATATCTTTATATATAAAATATACGTGTCACAGTGTTTGTCCGCGATGGACTCCGAAACTACTCAACCGATTATAATATAATTTTGCATACTGTGTGTCATTTCGTCCAACTTAGAACATAGGATGGTTTTTATTACAATTAATCACGCCATAATTTTTTTATTGCCGGAAATGTGAAGAATCCGGAAAAAGCGTTGCCAGCTTCCCGTAAGGGAATAATCTCAAAATGTGGCATTGCTCATGTGTCTGTGGAAGCAGATATTTCAAACCAAAATGCACGAAAATTAAGTGCGTGGCGTATATCGGGGTGTGGAATCCGATTTTCGAGTCAGTTTCCAAAAATAACAGTAACTTTGCCAGATATAGCCGCACGATCGAATTTTAGACATATCATAACAGGGGCTTACATTAAAACCCTTGAATCGTGAAAACTTGGAACCTGGTGTACTTCAAAATGGATAATCCGAATCTGATATCCAGTCTGAGAAATAACTGTAACTTTGCCGGATAATTCGGGACGACCATTTACTACGCAAACCGTGGCAAGAGCTTACCCTTAATGTCTTGGTGCGGGAAAAGTGCGTTTCTGTTGTAATTCGGGATGGTGAACGAGAGTTTGTAATCGAATTTTAGAAATTCCTGTAACTTTGCCAGATAATGCCGGATGACCCTTATGCCCCTTCCAGGGACTAAACTTGCCTGCTCAGGGGAAAAAAAGTAATTTCCAGTTGTATCTAGGGGCGGGAAACGATAATTTGAAATTATATTTCAGAAACTCCACTAAACTTGCCGGATATTGTCTGAATTAGGAGAAAAGGCATATGATTCAAGTCCCACGCCCGGATTTTCATTCTCTTTAAAGACTGAAACTGCTCGCGCTGGAGCATCAAAAGTCAGCTCCATGTGCATTTCGGAGTGTGAAATGAGAATCTGAAATTGAATTTTAGGAGTTTCAATAATTTTGCTGCTGGATAATGCAAGTCGACCGTATTTTAGACACACTGTAGCAGGGACTTGCCTTGAAAGCCTTGGACCATGAAAACTTTGTCCGTGGCGTACTTCAAAACGGATAATCCGAATTTGATATTCAATCTGAGAAAAAACAGTAACTTTGCCGGATAATTCAGGATAACCGTCTTTTACACAAACCGGGGCAGGAGCTCACTCTTAAAGTCTTGGTGCTGGAAAAGTGTATTCCTGGTGTAATTTGAGATGGTTAAAACGAGTCTGAAATCGAAATATAGACATTCCTGTATTTTTGCCAGATAATGCCGGGAATCGGAATATTCTCGGACAGCAGTACCAACCTATCTTGCCGACGCAAAGTAAGTGAGTGAATATTAACATCGCACTTTTCAGCTACACGAGGGCTTTTGGGGACTGACAGCGTAATTTTGAACTATGGTCAAGTACGACACCTGAGCTGGCACCCCCTCTCCTAACTACCACACCCCAACAACGAGGGGATATTTGAGCTCTCGACAGAATCGCTCCCCTACACGACGGGTTTTCAGTGGTGCTGGGCTCGAACTCATGACATGCTAGCCATGATCCGATGCCTTGACCACTTGGCTACCACGGCCACTTGCCGACGTAGAGGCACACAAAGTGTATTTTTATTGTATTTCGGAACTCCGATCCGAATATATTCTCAATTCAATTAAATATAATCTCATATCTACGTCAAATAATGCCAGACGAAAGTATTTTGCACGAACTGTGGAAAAGGCTTGCTTTAAAATTCTTGGAGAGAGAAATACTTCTCTGGTGTTTTTCTGGAGGGGAAACAATAATAATGTGAAATCGGATTTTAGAAACTGCCGTTACTTATGCCGGATAATGCCGACCGACCGTAATGTCCCCCTTCCGAGACTGAACTTACAGGATCAAGGGCGTCGAAAGTGGGTACCGAGTACTTCTCGGGGTGGAAACGAGAATCTGGATACGGATTTCAAAAGCTTCCGTAAATTTTCTGGATATTGCTGGAACGAGGTCAAATGGCTTTGTGTTCGAGTTCCACCTCCGGATTCAAAATACATTCTGATTCATTACAGTGATATAACGTACTTATAATGTATCAGTACTGTACAATGTGTTTGATAATTAATTTTTATCGATACTAAATTAAGGACAAGTTCAATAATTACTGTTGACTTCCATACGTGTGTGTGGGCTTGTCATATACAATATTAAAAACAAAATTTAATACTTATCTTGATAATTTGTACGGTTGATATAATGAAAGTCGTATTGTAGTTTAAGTATCAATAGTACATTATTATTGCATTTAATACATTGTTATTGTACGCAGGGGGAGGGAGGTGATGAAAATTAGGATTAAAAATTGGACCGCAAACGTGGAAAGCTTGAGAAGCTGATTGATCTCATGAAATACGAGCCGCAAGCCCTCTAGGGAGGTTGGTGGAATGGGAAGAGAGGTGAGAGGTTCCTGATCAACCCCAGTGTGTCTTCTCTCACAATTGGGACGGAAATAGGCTAAATTGTACTGTCACCTGCATGGTGCCCAAAGCTACGGCTAACGACAGGCATCACTTAGCCCTTTGCTATAATGAATATCGTCGGCCTCGATCTGGCCTTTGCCGATCAGGTGGCATTAGTAACAACAATAATATAAAGGAAAATCGTTCGTTTTGTCCTTGTAGCGCAATGGATAGTGCATTGAACTTCTAATACAAAGGTCGGTGGTTTGAATCCCACTTGGGATGGCCTAATTTCTGAGAATGCAATTTATTTCCATACTATTTTATTAGAAAAATGAATTTAATTAATGAATAAACAGTAACAAACAAATAAAAAAATAGTACAACACCATATATAAAAAGGAAAATGGAAACTTTTAGGGAAAACCACTATCTATTTTATCACTTAATATTGTGATTCTGTCATATGTATACATATTTATAATTATTATTACTATTTAATAAAAAGTAACTAAAATAAAAATTTTTTTGTTGTTGACCTAAATAGGAAGTAACTTAATTTTTTTATATTACTTGTTTTTTATTCTATGTAACCACTATACGACACCCAGACAGTATAGTGGTAGTTACGCTGAATACTGTGCCGTAGGACTTGGGTTCTAATCCTATAAAAGGTATGGATGTTTGTAATTGTATAGTGCATGTGTAGCATGGTTTCACTCCAAAAATTCGTTTAGACGAAGGTTCTCGTGTGAGGGTGATAGAGGAAGACAGGTGGGAGGGGTCTCCTGTCCATTATCCAGAGTGTTCTCTCAGAAATGAAACAAAAACGGTGCTAAAACGTAGTGTCACTTGCATGATGCTCAAAACTGCAGCTAACGACAGATGTAATCTAATCTTGGCACGATGAGCTTCGTAGGCCGCGATCTGACACCGTCGATCGGGTGGCATTAGAAACAACAACACAATTAATGTAAAAACATACTCAATTCGATATAGGGAGGAAAGTATTTGTCTGGATTGTGGTCAAATATTATTATCGAAACATCTAACACAATTATTTTAGTAAAGAAGCGCAAATATTTTTCTAATTGAATCGAATACTCTTGGAAATACGAGGTTGGAACTTTAATAGTGGCAACACAACTGTCAAAACGCTACGCAACAAAGCCAAAGAATGTCGTGTATACCACATGTGAGCTACTTATTTTACCTCTCAGAAAAAACACTCGTCCTTCTGACTTCACGCGCATTTGGAGTGACTCGAAGAACTGATCTTTGTATTAGCTTGTGGTCTAAAGTAAGTGTTGTCAGGATGTTTTCAAAACAAGAACAACGACATTGGGAAAAATTTAATGTAGCAGAGGTCGTACAGCACGACAATGCCATCTAGGGCTTCAAGAGGTTTTCGGGGAACTGTACTGAACACAACTTTATAGAACTGTAGCAAGATGGGTAAAAGCCTTCAATGAAGGCCGCCAAAATGTAGCAGATTTGCATCGGCCAGGTCGTCCTAGTGTCAGGAAATCAGAAGAGCATGCTGTTGCCGCACTAATGGACATTGATTGACCCCAGATCTAAGTACTTGTGACTTAGTTCCTGAGATGAAGGAACAATTTCATAGCATTCGTTTCAAAACTGTTCCAAAGATTCTTGCGGTAGTAAACCGGTCCATTCTAACTATCAACAGAACAGGGGCTGCTACAGGAATTCTGCGATTTCCTTATCGTTGGAAACGGGTTATGCACAATGCTGGTGATTAAATTAAAGTTCTGCAAAACATGATGACTTCAATCACACCTTTGTGTTCCATGTAAACAAATTGTCTCCACTATTAAAGTTCCAATCCTCGTTAATTTATATTTTTGAAGAACTATATGTATAATTTTACACTAATCTGTGCAAGTAAAAATGTCTTAATTTCATTGACCAGAAATTGTTATGTACATTTCTAACAAATGCATTTTAATAAATATTGATAAAAAAAGCCACATTTGCATTTTGTTGAACCAGAAATTTAATCGTAAGGATTTTGAAAGGAAATTGAAAAGCGAAAAGTTAGTCTACCATAGTCCTCACATCATGGTAGGGCTACCTTAAGTCTCAATTCAAGTTTAAAAATTGTTAGAATGAGAACATCGGAGAATCTTACACTTAAGGTTCTTAAGAAACGATGAATGGAATGCACATTAAAAAGTGAAATATTTCTCAAAAGTATCTCAAGAACGTAAAGATTATATCTCTTTATATATGCATATAAATGCTTTATATATTGCTTGCTGGTAATCTCTTATCCGTATAATTTGTCTATAATACATTTACCTAACGAAATATGACTTCCAATAAAGCATTGAAAAAATACAGATGTTCTCTTAACCCGGCATCACTCGCGTGAAAAAACGACCTAAAGTTTTCGTGCAGAGTATGTCATACCCAAGGGTCTTTACATTGTGTTTTTGCCGTAAAATTTGTATACAAAAATTAAAATGGAAGAAAAGTAGGAAATACAGCATGTTTATTACATTTTCACACGTAAATTTAGTTTTTCTGTTCTTTTAATAAGGCCATTCAGTGCATTGTTTATACACTCCTTTAATCTCGTCGTGAGTGAGCGCGATATTTTCACTGGATGTTAATTTTTTTAAATCTGTATCTTTTTTAAACTAAACGTAAGGTGTAAACCTCTCTATTTTTTAAATTAAAAATTTTTGGAATTTCTTATTTATTTTCTCTTATTTTGTTCAAGCAATAGTTTTTCCCCCCAAAAGTTCATCTGAAATTGGATAAGATGTGTACCAGTTGTCTCCTTTAAAATTACTTTCTTCTCAAATGTTTTTGTGTCTCTACCAAATTAAGTGTAAAAGCACACGTGTAATGATTTTCCCCAGTTTATATGGTTTCTTCCAACAAATGTTCTGTTGAAGTCATCTTGTTTATTCTCATGTTTATTCTTTGTCTTTTTCATTTGAAAACAGCAATATTTCAAAATATTGTCAGTATGAGATTAAAAGTCCTTGTAACAATCTCAGAACTTTTTTTTTTTGGATAAGTGTAATATATATGAACACTGGAAACCGGATTGACGTTTCTTTGATGATTGATGTTTCTTCACCAATTTTTTTAACCTTATTTCACCATAAGTCTTGATTGTACTCATACATTTATAACTACTATTTACGTGACGAAATTAAGTTGCTTATGAACGAACTATTCTCCGCCAAAAATAACACTTAACTCTTTTAGATTGAGTAATCATGGAATTGATTTTAGTTTTTATGAACGTCGCTCCTTGCAGTAGCATGAATGCATTAACGACGGACTTCGTAATTTTGAACCTCGGTCAAACGACGAGGTGTACACCTGAACTGACATCTCCTCTCCAATTAATCATACTATGCAAACGGAAGGAATTTGATCTTTGGCATATGTATAGCCCTAACATTGCTTTCTTCCATATTTATGACCACCAGAATTAAATAGAGATGGAGATAAAGAAATTAACTACATACTGATAGGTTCGAAAATTCCCGTAATTGATAGAGTACGATCAGTAGATCATATATTGCGTATTTTTCACAATTGACACATATATGCGTGCTTAGATTAAATTTTTGTGTTTTATGTATGAATTTTACAACCCGTTTTAATGAAAATAGTATGGACGTGGTAGCCTAGTGGTTACATTGACCCAACTCATGAGTTCAATCCCTAGTGCCATTGAGAGATGACCCTCCAAGTAGAAGGGCTGATGCAAGCTAAATTTGTAGAAGGCCAGGTACCAGCTTAAGTGCCAATTTCGTCACTTGACCGCAATCTGAAGTTACAAGACAATTGTCTGTGATTAGCTGACCTTATTTTAAAATGTAAAAGATACGGCGTAAAAACATTAAAAAATACTGTCTAAACTTTTAATAGACTAAAGTAGAGGGATTTGGACACAAATTTTCCTTTGATGTCGTAGTAAGAAAAATGGCCCTTCTAGTCCAGGGGTCTGCAACCTTTTAGCTGTGGCGTGCCAAACTAATCTACACACTTCATTCAGCGTGCCACACAGTACAATTTTGAAACAATTCGATTCCCGCGATAATACATGCAGAGTTCGAGATGAGAGATCAATAATATAGATATTAACAGTTTTATTATACATTAATTTTGCGTCATTCAAAGATATTTCTTAACATTTAAGTATACAGAATAAAACACAGCTATTTCTTCAACAAAAACATTTTTCGAAAATAAATTTTATATATATTATGCATTTTTAAACATATAAACATAAAATATAAGTTTTTCCTTTCATTATAGTTAAACAAAGGATAAATAAAAATTTTAATTTGAACCTACGGTTTGTGCACGCCTCTCTACTTTCATTTCGCAAAATTAGAGGTATAATTTGAATTTTCAATGTGATATGATTCCAAGCAGGCAGTTGTTAAACAATTTCTTTGCGGATTCTAAATATTTTATTATTATTTATTTATTTATTTTTTACTTAGATATGTAAAACCAAAAGCAGACACGTGCAATTTTCACTCTTCAAGTAATTAAATCTCTCCATCAATAACATTCAATAATTTACAAAATGGCTTTAATTTTATCTTTAGAGTTATTTTTCAGATTTTTCTGAGATTTCGTAAATGTCCCTAATTCTGAAGATAGTGAGAGAATATTAACGTCGCACTGATTAGCAACACGAGGGCTTTTGGCGACGGTCCGCGTAATTTTGAACCATGGTCAAGTGACGCGGACGACACCTGAGCTGGCACCTCCTTCTCCTAACTACCACACCACACCATCGGGAGGACGTTTGAGCTCTTGACATCTAATTCTGAAGATGTTTGCCAAATAAGTTCCATGAAAAATTTATGAACTTCCCTCCCCTCAAAAATTGACAAATTTATAGAGTAGTACAGAGTGCCACGGAGAATTGTACCACGTGTCATACGTTGCCGACCCCTGTTCTAGTTGATAAAAATGAAAAATCATAAGTATGAGGAGGGTACAGAATCATAGGATTTGTTCTTTAAAAATGAATTTCAACCCTTCCTTACAATTATAAGTTTAACAATTTGAATATAGAGCAGAATCATTTAAATATTGCATGTTCAACATTTAAAAATTGTTAGATATCAACAATAATGTTAAGGAAAGTGTAATGCAATACATAGGCTAGGCTTGAAAAATTGGGTTCAAAACTAATTTAGTACTGATCTTTTGAAGGAGCTTTATTTTTGGCGTAGATAAATTTAATAATATGCCTGTATTTCGCCAAATCGCCAAGAAAGCGTTTCTTATTTAAGACAGCTAGAATTCACGATTTTCTTTCTAATCAACTCATGCTTCGTCGTCACCACAACCTGAAATTCTCCGGATTTTTTGTTGTTGCAATGTTGCAGTCTATACCAAATACAAGATATACGCACGTCATTACTTGGGAGTTGAAAGATTTCTTACAATGTCCTTTCCGATTCATGAATGATATCAGAAGCCCGTGTATATTAACAAAATGCCTTGCTTTAACGACTTGGAGACTTAACATCTACATCAGTAAGGAAGAAATGATATCCTGTGTGATTAGTAGAGTGGATGACAACAAGACAATCGATGTAGTTTATGTCGATTACAATATTTACTTTGTGGGTAGAAATGACAGGGTATACTTTTTAAACACTGGACAATTTGAGGCAACGATAAATGAACCATCTTCTCATCCTTTCCACTTCACTTCACTGAATTCACTTCAAAACGATCATTTGAGAGAGGATGCTCTGGTAATAAGGGGCAATTTTACATTCACCATCAACCGGGAAGGTATATTGAATCATATATTCAATAAACATTTGGTTAGTCTGGCCGAGGACATATCTAGTTTACTTGAGAATGGTTTGTTTAGTGATTTTACTCTGAAGACTGGAGAAATTGATTTAAAAGTACACAGATGCATCCTGTCAATTTTGTGGCCGTACGCTGTTGCTTCAGATTCAACCATTGCAATTAGGGATATGTCTCCTGAGGTCTTGGATATCATTCTGAGGTGTGTTTATTTACAAGCCAGCATACGATTTCAGCCTCGACTTTATACTGATCTTTTGATTTCTGCTCGAAAATGTGAACTTCAAGATCTGAAGAACAGTTTACAGAATTATCCAGTGGAATGCCACATCGCGACTCCAATGAGTAAAGAGAACTTAGTTTTTAACTATGATTTGACTAGTATTGCAATGTGGCCGGATTCTTTTCCCACTCATGTTCGAATACTGCCATTGGTGGACATATCTGCGTCTGACCTTATTGTAACTTTCTCGCTGTCGAGAGACTCGGGAGGAGGAAAATATCTGGGCATCTCTTTTCAATTTTCTTTTTTCAATAAATGCAGACCCATCTTCATGGTCTGTAAAATGTCAGTCGTAAACCAGATGGATCAGTCCATTAATCCCTGGAAGTTCCAAACGACATTTATTAGAGATGAGGAATGGAACTTGCCTCCTTATTTTAAGCAGGAAATCTACGACAGTAAATTCCCTCCGCAATTAAAAAGTTTAAGGTGTGAAGTTTCTATGTGCGACGGTTCTGATGAGCTCAATGTGGAATACATTTCGAGTCGGTATACCGTGAATCGACCAGAGTTTTTAATAAACGACCTTCCCAAACAAAGCGACCTCTTGTATTCTTTGCTGCTAAAACAATCTTACAGTGACGTTGATTTGTTAGTTGGACGCAATACCATAAAAGCTCACAAAGCTATTATCAGTGCTCGTTCTTCTTGGTTCAGAAACTATTTAATTAATATAAGGAATTCTTCAGCAGAACATTGCACTATACATTTATCTAATTTCAGTGTGATCATCGTTCAATTATTACTTGTTTACATATACAGCGGGAAAGTAGACATTCAAAATAAAGAGATCCTTCCAGAGCTATTAAACGCAGCAGTATTTTTTCAGATGCCGCTACTAAAGGTATATATTCAAGAAGTTCTGAGTCTGAAAAAGTAAGAAGGCAAGTTAAGCGACGGAATTTAAATGGTGTTGAGTAGCTGTTTTTCAAAGTATGCGGAACCATTGAAGGAAGATGCAGAATTTATTGTATTTTCTTATTTAAATATATACATATATGTTTGTTTTAATAAACATAAGTTATTGGAATAATGTTTTTTACCTACTCTAGAATTTCCCCGCATTGTGTGGGGAAGGGTTTTTAGAATTGGACAACTCAATGTTTAAGAGTAAACGCGTTTTATAAAAAATAACCGGAAACAAAAAATGAGGAAGTTAATTTTTAAATTACTGAAATAATTAACTATATCTGTGAAACAATTTAGAAAAATGATTAAAAGTTTTACCGGTACTTGAGTATTATATTGTCGATTAATTTCGCCAAATAAAAATATGCAGCCAAATGCCGCGATATACAGGTAATAAGTTGCAGCCATTCCACGCATATCCGAATCTAATAATAACGATGGCAGCATTTGTAGACATTTTTTGAATTGGCGATATCTTTGGGTAAATAAGTCGACGTTATAATACGTAAGTATACTTTACCATACTTCTATTCGTATTTTATTCTGCATTCTTACTTTGACTTTCATTATTGAAAATTAGAATTCCCTTCAGATAAGACATTGATAAATGTAAAATTTGTATTGAGAAAATGCGATATAGCATTACAGGAAACTATTTTAACTCATTAACAATTATCCGTTTATTGATATGTTTGAAAGTATACTTGTGTATTTTACTAATTAGCAAAATAAATAAGTTTATTCTTACACCAAAATTAATACCTTTATATTTAACTGTCTTGGAATAAAATAGCCGACAAAATGGGTACTAAGAATTTCATAGTAACTTAAGTATATTGTACCATCGACCAGTCTCATGACGCCAACGCCGCGATATGCATATAAATAACCATTCCTGCGCTTTTGAATGCATTCATAACGAGGGCAGCATTTGGCGACGCCTTTTGATTTGGCAGAATTGATCGACGACAAAATACCCAAGTACTATTTCATAATATATTAGTATACTTAAACAATAAGATTCCAAGTTATATTTTATTGTTTATTACATGAATTACTAGCAAGTATGTAAATTGTAAGGGGGAAAACTCTTAGTTTAAAAACTAATATCAAGGGTTTTAAAATAAATCATAAATTCCGTGATTTGAAAACGCGATGTAAATAAAGGATTAGTGACTTTGGGCTTAGTCTCAAGACTTAATTTTGCCTTAGAGCGGCGCCAATAGGAATTGTAAAACTGCATCCATTTATGTAAGTAATAGATTGTTCTAAAATGAGTCTTGCCCTGGGTCCAAAGTGATTCAAGATGTGGGGTAGATCATCAACGAATAAGATATTTTCCCGTTTGCATCATCGATGCTTTAACTGAATCATAATATTGTCTTATCACATAGCAGTGGTGTTATCTAAAGTGACGATCTGAAAACTATCTTTAGTTTTACTGCAAAGACCTCCATTGATATAGAATAATGTATCCAACTTTTTTGAGTAGATTTTCATTCACACTCTAGATTTTGCTGGTTCTATCGATTTCAGTGCTTTCACGAAACATCAAGGAGTTAGCATACATCTCCAAGTAGGTCTTGGGGCCGCGGTAGCCTAGTGGTCAAGGTAACGGACTCGTGGCTGGCGTGTCATGGGTTCGAGACAAGTACCACTAAAGACCCACCGTATAGAGGAGCGATGCACGTTAAATCTATCGAGAGCTCAAACGTCCTCCCGTTGGTGTGGTAGTTAGGAGAATGGGTGACAGCTCAGGTGTCATCCTCGTCACATGACCATGGCTCAAAACTACGAGGACCGCCGCCCAAATTCCTCGTGTAGCTGAACAATGCAACATTAATATTCACTCACTCACGCATTCATTCCTCTAAAATGAAAACAATTACAAGTATAACAGTAATTGCTTTCAATCTATAATTGTGGGCGATTTTTTTGCATCTGTAGTTACAATAATTAAATTAAATCAACCACTCATAAATGAATCTAGTAGCATTTAGGGGGAAAAAATGAGTGACTTTTCAAACCAATTTTTTGTTCTTTTTCCAGCGTTTTTCAACCTTGGTGTGGGTTGGTTGTTAGGAGAGGGGGGCAACTCAGGTGTCGTCCTCGCCACTTGACCATGGTTCAAAATTACGAGGTCCGTCTGCAAAAGCCCTCGTGTACCTGAAGAGGGCGACGTTAATATTCACTTACCCAGAGTTTCTCAAATCGTGGGGCGCGCTTCACTGGAGGGGGGGGGAGTTGTAACCCTACAAGGGAGCGCGAGTATATCGAAATGTCGAAAACAAAAGATTATTTTTAAAAAACTACTTTACTGAAAGGAAGTAAAACAAAATACAATCCGATGTAATAAAAAAATAAAATACGGATTTACTCTCTCATATATGTATCACTTATAAATGTATCAGTGCATTTTGTGCTCTATAAGTAGTCTAAACTTTTTTTTACCAGTGACCCTATGGGAATGTCATAAAATTATATAAAAAATTTAATATACTTATCTTCATAATTTGTACGGTTTATAATTGAAGTCGAATTGGATAGCCTTACTTCAAAGCATATTATTATTGAATTCAATACATTGTTACTATATGGAGGGAGGGGAGCGATGGAAATTATGGTTGTGAAAATTGGGTCGCAAAGTATAAAAAATTTGAAAAGCATTGTCTTAATCATTTTGTTTTCGGTTACAACGTCATATAAGGGCTTAATTTGTACTCAAACTCCTTTTCTTTTATTGAGGGTGAGTGGGCGAGTGAATATTAACGTCGCACTATTCAGCTACACAAAGGCTTTTGGTGACGGTCCGCGTAACTTTGAACCATGGTCTAGTGACGCGGACGACACCTGGGCTGGCACCCCTTCTCCTAACTACCACACCACACCAACGGGAGGACGTTTGAGCTCTCGACAAATTTAACGTGCATCTCTCCCCTACACGGCGAGTCTTCAGTGGTACTGGGATCGAACTCATAACACGCTAGTCATGATCCGATGCCTAGACCACTTCGCTACCGCGGCCACTCTTTTATTGAGGGATTTTGGGTACAAAGCCTATCTCATCAAACACTGAATGAAACACTGGCTGAAGTAATTTGAGGGTCACTTCGTCATTTGGTAGTGGCCGATGTTGTTGGAGTAGCGGGTTCGAGTCCTGTGCCACTGAAAACCCACCATGTATAGGAGCTGATGTAGTTTAAATCTTTCGTAGGGTAGGATTCGAATATCGGAGTGAGTGAGTAAATATTAATGTTGCACTGTTCATCTACACGAGGGCTTTTGGCGAAGGACCTCGTAATTTTGAACTATGATCAAGTGATGAGGAAGACACCTGAGCTGGCATCCCCTCTCCTAGCTACCACACAACACGAACAGAAGGACGTGCATGGCTCCCCTACACGGCGGGTCTTCAGTGGTATTAGGCTCAAACTCATGACACGCCAGCCACTATTTCGTTACCTTGATTACTAGGCTACGGTGGCTACTCGAATATCGGAGAAGACATGGGTGTTTGTAAATGTATAGTGCCTTCGAGAGAGGCATGGGACCACTCTAAATATTCGTTAAGCCGCAAGTTCTCTCGCGAAGTTGGTAAATAGGGAAGAGAGGTATCCTGTCTATGGTATTCTCCCTCAAAAATGAGGTGAAATCGTACTGTCACCTATTAATTTTGTGATTATCTGTTAAAATCAGTTAATTTTGAGTTTTCTTTCTGTTTGAAAAATTATGACACTTTAATTGCTCTCGCTGAGTTAGGCACATTGTAATACCAGTTCAAGGTCACATTAATAAAACCTGAAATGTTCTAAGAAAGAATAATTCGCAAAATATCCTAAAAACAACAAAAAATCGAATTGAAAGAGAAGTTTGTTAAATAGAAAATGTGTACGTGATTCCAGGAAAAAGTTCGCAAAACGGATTTTGAACTATATATATATATATATTAGTTATAATTTTATAAAATAAAACTTTAAATATTAATAAGTGTGTTCATAACACACTTAGAGAAAAAATGTTTAAAAACTTTCTTATATAATATTCGAATATTTGCCCCTTTTCAGTTCTCTGCATTGAGTTACTTCCAAAGAAATTTTGTGATGTATTTATCCATTTATTTGCTAAGGGTATGGTAAAGAACTCGCAGCATGTGGGACACTACGGGTGGCGTGGTGTGATAGTTTCAAGAGAGGGTGCAAGCCCATGAGTCATCCTAGTCATCTGGCAGAGGTTCAGAAATACCACTTCCATCGCCAAAGCCCTTGTGTTGTTTTATAAGGTGGCATTAATAAACGTTCACCCCCTCCCACACACACATTAAACTAAATTTAAGCTAAGTTACAGCTTTTACTGTAAAATTCGACGTATTATGCTCTTCTATAATTTGCAGTTGCGTTTTTTTTTTATAGATATATTAGCCGAAAATACGCACCCTCTTTCTTACGAAAGAGCCTGAAACGTACGTGTGCAATGCTCTTATGTTTTGAAGTCATTTTTTTTAGGTATTATCCCTGGATTTTGAAAAAAGTAGTATACATTTAGAATTACAACTCTTGAAATTTATAAGGTATATCGTTTCTTTTAAATAAATAGTACTTCAATCTATGTAAAAGTCTAATTTTTTTTATTCGACATGTATTTATTTTTAATGCTATCCTTTTCAGGCCCTGCGTGTAACACGCAGCCGCAAATTTTGATAATATTTTTAATGTAAAAAGTTCGCGTTATGCGACAGATTTTACGGTAATTATCCATTTGAAGAACTCAAAAATCAATATTAAATTGAATAAAAACACAAAAAATAAATAAAATATACTTAATAATGAGAGGATTACCATAAAATTAAATTAAAAACAAAGGGAATCGAATGTTACAAATCCAAACGTGACCAAAAAATGTCAAGCTTAAATGAAAATTTATCACTTCAAACCCTCTACCTCAAGAAAATGATGCTTATGTTTTCTTTTCGTTCCTTTAATCTGCTAACCTCTAAAAAAGAGCAAAAGTTAAACTTTCAAAGGATTTTAAAGATCTTTCCTGGTACTCCTTGCCTGTAGGTAAAAAGGTTTCATGTCTGGGATTACACTGGATATAGAAAGAGTATGAAAAGGCCTCAGGTACAGATGGAAAAGGTTAGAAATATTTCGTATTCACACTTTTTTCTATCTATGATTCTGTTTTTATCTACGTATTCCACCTCAGAAGATTTACTTATTTGCCTCAAGTTAATTATTCTTTAAAATTGATAAGGAGAAAATGATAGAATTAAGAAAATTGTAATATTTAAATTATTTCAGAGATATTTTTCACAAAAAGTTAGGGAGATATAGTAAACTATTTTAAAATGAATTTTATTATTTAATAAAAAGGATACTTTGCTTCTCTGGCTGAATAATATTAGATATCTGAAAAATTACGTGTTCTTTGAACAAAATATCCTTATACTTTGATACATTCAATGCATTTATAGAAATAGATTTAATTGGAAAATATTACAGAAATTCAAAGTCCAATTTCACACATAGAAGAATTTTCGTCTTTGTAGATGCTTTTTGAAGTTTTTCATGTCTCTCATAATATTTGGTGCTAATTTGATATCCGAGTGCTACGCGCCAAGTGTTGCTTATGTTTGCCAAGATGAGCGATATATATAACATTACAATATGGTTATCTTGATATTTTTATCGTGTGGTAATTAATGGGCTTGCCAAGGGGATGTCGTATATTATAGTTAATTTTAATAGTTTTTTTCGCAGTAACCCTAATAAATTCGGACGATTTTAATTTGACTTTTTAACAATTTAAACATTTTCATTGCAATCAATGTTCATGTTCGTGCTTCAGTCTTCTGCTTTATTTTGTGCTATTTTCGAACATGGATATTTCTTATATCATCGGTGAATACCAGGATATATACACTCACTTCCAAAATTTAAGCACGAAGATGTAAAATGCAAAAAAATCAACAAATACTGCGTTGAGTGACACAAAATTTGGCAGTAAAGTAGCATATATATTTATTCATAAAGCAAAATCAATAATTATATACAAAAATGAAAACAATATTAAATTTTTGTAAGTTATCAGATAATGTTGTACTGGAGACTTAAACACAATTATGTATAAAGGGAAAATAAACGGCATAAAATGAAAAAAAAAGACATTAATAGGGTATGTGATCCGCCCTCATCTGTATGCAAAGTTTATACCTTCCGACCATGCTTTCAATTAGGTGGTCAACCACCGCAGAATTAAGCAATCGCCATTCTTCTTGTAGAGCAGTTTTCAGCTCAATAAGAGTGGCTGGAGATGGGAAACGTGAAGATACAGCACGGCCGAAAGCATCCCAAAGATTTTCAATGGGATTAAGGTCGGGCGAATATGCTAGCCACGCCATACGCCCAATCCCTTCACTCTCTAGGTAGTCATTGACGATGTCAGCTCTATGGGGACGTGCGTTATCGTTCATTAAAACAAAAGTAGGGTCAACTGCTGCAGCGTGCAATCTCACAATGGGTTCTAGGACTTCACTCGATACCGGACAGCCGTCACAGAACCCCGTTTAAAGATGTGCAGGTCGGTGAGGTATCCTAATGAAATCTCTGCCCACACCATAATGCTTCAGCCTCGGAATGCGTGATATTTGGTGTTGTTTCGGGGCTGATTGCCTGTCCCTTGTTTACGCCATATCCATATACGCTTGTCATCTGGCTCCAGAGCAAATCATGACTCATCAGTAAACATGACATTGCCCCAGTCAGACACAGTCCAATTGCCATATTCCCGGCCCCACTTTAATCGTGCTCCTCTTGATTGGACGGACAGAGGAACACAAACTCGAGGTACCCGGGCATACAGTCCATTCATATGTAATCTTCGGCGTACAGTAGCTACAGATATAGCAACCACCTACGGGCCTTCGGACAACTGTTTTTGTGGTTTGGAATTGTTTCCATAAATGGGAAATTACAGAATGTGATGAATGCTAAAGAAAAGAACAACATCTGTGACCGACTGTCCTGCTTCAATGCGCCTCACAGCACGCCAGGGCTCAGAATCTTCCTTTCGTTTTCTGGAAGTCATAGAAACACGTATGTCTTGAAAACAAATCGTACGAAAATTTTAAACACCTTCTATCAGCACTTACAAATCAACTTCTGTAACCCTTCATAAAGCTGGCTTCTTATAAGACTGCCCTTCTTGCATATTTCTTGACATGAAAGCACGAATGGCTGTTACCTAACATATTTGCATACTTCCATCTACCTCTGCAGCGAATTGCATCCTCTTCAATTCTGATTGGCTTCCGGAAATTAGCATTTTTCTCTCCGAGCTTAACTTTTGGAAGTGAGTGTATATATTTTAAAAATTTGAGGGTTGGGCTTTTAATTATTGCTATAAATTATGCATTTCCACTTTATTTTACTTTTTAATAATGCATTTTTAAACATTCTTTGTTTGATGAAATTCATTACAGGAATTCGCAGTTATTAATCAGAAATTATTAATTGCTATTCTTTATTGATTAATTTTTATATAGTGTAATTACTTTGTGTATAATATAATATAATTTAATTATATATAATACATTTATTATTATATATAATAATTATATTATATATAATAATGTTATATATGATAAATATTATACATGATTATTTACAATGCAATAATTATTATTACTTTATATAATTACTAGCTGACCCGGCAAACGTTGTTTTGCCAAATAAATTATTTCTAGTGAATATTTTGGTAGTCAAATAAAAAATAGCTAACTCATTGTAAGTGTGGGGATGTGGTATATGACTGAAAGAGGAATGATGGTAAATTTATAAAAATTTATGTGGTTCGTTTGGCATTGGCAGCATTATTTTTAACTATTTCTGTTGCTCTGAATGATGTCATTTGGAAACATGAATTGAATGTTCGAATTTACTTCAGGAACAGGTTAGAATCAGGATCTGTACCGATAAGTAAACCGTTCAATGGTTCAGGTGGTGTTTCAATTTCCGGCAGTTGCACTGTTCTTGACGCGCAATACATCCCGGTTGGCTCATTTTTAAATTTAAGCGCATAACACAATGCGGACATTTCTTGTCCATAGCACCAATTGTCACATTCGAATGAGCGTAATACCGGAAAACGTTGTTTTGCCAAATAACCGCCCATAAAGTAAATTTGTAAAAGTTTATGTGGTTCGTTTGTCATTGGCAGCAATGAGCCCACTTTGTGATAAATTTGACCTTTGATTTTGAATATAGAATTAAATTGTTGACCATTTGCAGCATTATTTTTAACTATTTCTGTTGCTCCAAACGATGTCATTTAGAAACATGAATTGAATGTTCGAATTGACTTCAGGAACAGGTTAGAATCAGGATCCGTACCGATAGTTAAACCGTTCAATGGTTCAGGAGGTGTTTCAATTTCCGGCAGTTGCACTGTTCCTGACGCGCAACACATCCTGGCTAGCTCATTTTTAAATTTAAGCGTATTACACATTGCGGGCATTCCTTGTCTATAGCACCAATTGTCACATTCGAATGAGCGTAATATTTAACATTGGGCTCATACTCGAATGCTAAGCGACGGAATGAATCGGATGTAAATGCTCGATGTACTTGTTAGCGTTGTTGGTCATTTGCTCTGAGTGTGTCAAATAGGAATCGACGCGCTTGTATTTGTTGATTTTGTTCAACTCGTACCGCTTGTGATTTCCGCAACTGCGCCAGATTCACATGCACATCTTCATTATTCTGTTGGATTTGTTCGTCTGTTCTTTGAGCTCTTCTATTTCGCATGGCTGTAGATTTACTAATTCGACGGCCAAAATCAGACCCTTTGCGTCTTGCTGGCATTATCTACTGTACAAAACACACAAATAGATCAAATTGAAGTACTTAATGCTAGAAAACAGTATACTGATAATTGTATCTGTTCTTTTATTATTTTACTTCTACCTTTCACGATTATAAATGATTCCCGAAAATTTTGAGCGCACTGAGAATTACAGTTTTATTAATTGGCGTTTAATAATAAATAAACCTAATAACTATAATAAATAAGAACTCAAAATGTTTCAATCATCTGTGCTTTTCGAAATATCATAAAACTCTTTCACATGGAATAAAGCTCAACAAAAATATACTATTTTCAACTTCCCTAAATGACAGTGATGTATTTATCTTCCTATAATTTTTCTCTAGGCCTGGGTTTTCTTTTTTCTCTGACAGAGTAGTATTTTCACATCTGGCGCGAAACCGATTTTCGACGCCAAGCGAAACAACAGACAGGGGTTTTAAGGTTTTTAATTAATATCTTCTCCACTAATTGCAATATCGGAATGAAAAATAGTTTACGTTCTATTCTCAGACCTACTGAATATACGCACAAAGTTTCATAAGATTTAGTCTAGTCGTTTCGGAGGAGTTTGGCTACAAACACTGTGACACGAGAATTTTATATATTAGATTATGTATCTCAATTAAATATTATTAAATCATATTATGTAATATATAATATAATTATTATTACATTATATTGATATTGGTTATTTTTAATCTATACCTATGTTATTTATTTGAAACATCAGTTCTTAAAATAATTTTCCGAACGATTTGTTAACGCTAAGCCGCCATATTGGATTCCATATCTCTCGAAAACAAGCGCTGCTTGGGGCAATTAAAAAATCGCGCTAAACAGCGCTTTGCACGTAGAGCTCGTGTATCAAATTAGTTCCGACGAATATACTCATCACGGAAAATTTGCAGGATTTTGTGTCATGACAAGTGAACTTTTCATGCGTAAATAGTAGTGTCACTTGATTGTTTAAATTGCAACTTTTTGAGAAAAACGAAGCATATTCTCAAATATTCTCAAATTCAAGATGCTTCGAATATTTAAGGCCGGAAAAAACAAATAAAAAATAAGAAAAACTTTTGCATCTCCGGATGCACCGACTTAAACAGCGTATAAGTTCGCATTCCGTGCGATGATAATGTTTATTTTAGATGTTAGCTTAAAAGGGGCAAAATCAAAAGTCGGGAAGTTGATTTATATTAAGCTTCCTTCAGGTATGGTCAGCCATGGGACGAATGTGTGACACCAACCAGGCACTGAGCCCATTATTAGCTGTTAGTCCCAAATTACCTAGTTATCGAGTGGTGTAAATGCCATTTGTTTGATGTTATAGCCATGTGTTGCCATTAGAGTAATGACTAAATGCCGTACTGCCTAAAGAATAGTTATTTTATTGAAGTGGGGAAGGCAAGGGTGCCTTCCCGTAAGAGGACTGTGATCCAACCTACAGCATCTCTACAGAACTTTCTTAGTATTAAGACAGGTAGAAAGTATTTTGTCAGTAAGGAAGTAAATAAGTCAGTGTGTGCTTAGATTACTGTCCGCGTCACTAAAAAATTCATAGATATCCATAACAAAACTTACAGTCGGAAGGACCGTCGGCCTCATGAACCCGTGACCAAACTGAATTACTTTGTAGAGCCCCCCCCAGTACAATAAGATTTAGTAATAAAAATGAAAATTTTATAAAATAAATTCATTTTTTATATCTAATTTTATAACCACTACACATACTCTAGGATTTACGAGTACACTTCTCATCGTGACACACATACTTACACGCTTTCAAACGGGAGTGCCAGAGTAAACTGGTTAAGGTTATAAAAAAAATCCATTTTTTATATCCAATATTTTAACCACGACACGTACTCTGTGATTTACGAGTACACTTCCCATCGTGACACACATAGTTACACGCTTTCAAACGGGAGTGCCACAGTAAACTGGTTAAGGTTATAAAATAAATCCATTTTTTAGATCCAATATTTTAACCACGACACGTACTCTGTGATTTACGAGTACACTTCCCATCGTGACACACATAGTTACACGTTTTCAAACGGGAGTGCCACAGTAAACTGGTTAAGGTTATAAAATAAATCCATTTTTTAGATCCAATATTTTAACCACGACACGTACTCTGTGACTTACGAGTACACTTCTCATCGTGACACACATAGTTACACGCTTTCAAACGGGAGTGCCACAGTAAACTGGTTAAGGAGTATGCATGTATAAGCCTTTATTCTTTTTATAAACATTTCTATCTCAAATTTGTTATTTTGTGTATTTCTGCTACAAAGCATTAAAACTTGAGTCTGTTTGCAATGAGCACATTGAATTTGTACTATTTACTCATATTGAAAAAAAACCCAATATTATATAAAAATGTTTTATTAGAATCGTGAAGTGTGTGTGTGTATACAAGTCAAATCCACTTATTTTCTTCAAAATATTCTATTTATTGTTAAAATCTTTGTTTAACCAAAATTACGGATACAACAATGGGGAAGAGTAAATTTGGTGACTTGAAAAATGCAAGTTAACAAACGGAAATAATTTCCTTTTGAGAAAACATTAGCCACTTTCCTCCTACAACACTAATGGAAGGCCGAATTAATCGATTAACTCATTAGAGCGGATCAATTGATATTTACAGGTTGAAAATTCTTAGACAGTAAATCCGTGGATTTGTTATGAGGTAAAGTAAGCTTTTAATTCCCTTCTAAAGTTTCAGTCAGAAAAGATTGCGCAAAGTAGTTGTGTGGGATTATCATGATAAATTTTTCTATTTTTCCAAGTTTCTTCAGAAGTATTATTTTTTTTCTAAGTCTCTACTTAATAATTTCGTAACTTGGTAAGTGTTTCATAAGTTACCACCTAAGTAAGAAATAATTTTTGAACTTCTTAAGTTAAGATCGTAAAAGGAATTTATTTACACGGTTAGAGAATTGTACGGGAATAAGAAACGACGAATTTATTACTTTTTACATTTTTACTCGCATTTGGAGAGAATAGTACCAATGTTAGTGATGTAACAGATTTAACCTGAGGTTGTTAATAAATTAAGTATATTAACAATAGATTGGATAAATTAACTGTTTAATGGGCAATGTTAATTATCCCCCCAAAAAATTCACTTGTTATCAATATTGAAATTTTTTTTCAGAAAAAATAGATTCCATAATGTTATACGAACCTTACACTGAACATTGAGCGATATGAACTAGTGGTTATAGTCACGAACTTGTGGCTGGGGTGTCGCAGGTTCGAGTTCTGGTGCCACTGAAGACCCAACGTATAGAAAAGGGTGATGCATGTTAAATCTGTTGAGGCTCTAAGTCAGTGGTGGGCCAACTTTTTTAATGGAGGGGGGGGCACAAAGTTAAAGAAATTCTAGAGGAGGGCCAGAATTATAGAAAAAATGCATTTTGTGTTAAAAAAAGCTTTTAATCATAATGTTATAAAAACATTACAGCATTACACATAAATGTTACAAATTACTTTTTACCTTAAATAATATTTATATTAACTTTTATTCGAAGGCCCTGACATGTTAGACGTGTGAGATATATGGAATTGTTTTTGATTTTCCATAATATTTTCGAAAGCAGGTTCCAGCTGTGACGAAGCAACTTTCAGCAGTTCGAAAAGGTGTTCACCAGTCAATCGGTTTCTGATTGAGTTTTTCCGTAATTTCATGGTCGAAAAAGTCTGTTCGCACACATAAGACGACGCAAACATCGCCTTAATTTTCTGGGCGTGAGCAATCATCTTTGGGTATTCAGCTTTCGGCAATGCTCTATAAAAATCTAGTTTCGGGAATTCAAGAACAATTGCTTTAAATGGGTACTACACTGCATTTCAATAATTTCCAACTGCAATTCTGGACATACATTTTCCGGGTTTACATTAAACTAGTTCAGCTTCTTCTGTAGGCTATGCATCTATTATTGCACTAAGTAAAATCCACTTTAAACTTCTCGACCGCCAAAACGTAATTGTAGCGGGCCATGTACTATCCATGTCGATAAACCCTCGGCGGGCCGGATTAAATACTTTCGCGGGCCGGAGTTGGCCTGTGGGCCGTACTTTGCCCATCACTGCTCTAAGTCTTCCCGTTGATGTGGTGGGGTAGGTAATAGAAGTGGGGCCAGCTTAGGTGTCGTCCTCGTCATTTGATCAAGGTTCAAAATGACGAGGTCCGTCAACAATAGCCTTTCTGCTGCTTTGTAGGATGTTAGTATAACTCTAACTTATTTGGCGACATTAAATTTTCTATTTAAGACTTTTCGAAGCCTTTTGCAGTAAAAGCCAACAACATTTCTTCTGATCCCACTAGTAGCCGTAGTAGACTTGTGATCATGGTCACAAGCATAGTCAAATCGTTCATCTTTTTATCGCCTATTTTTACTAGCTATATCTTATGTAGAAATACATTTATTATACAGCATCCCGAAAAACATTTTATGTATGGAGAGAGATAAATATTATAATTTAATTCACATTTGACTTGACGAAGTGTTAAATTTTTTAATATCTTATTTTCTCTTTCATGATGAAATTAATTAATTGTTTTATTTCCTTCCGGTTCCTTAACCGTTTTTTTCCCATAATGGTAAGTTTCGATATTTAAAAAAAATATTTTAAGTAATATGAAGCAATAATGTGTTGATTAAGGCAGATTGGTTCAATGCCAATATAAGAATCTTCTTAAGCCGTGAGTATTTAAACATATTTAAAATATCATAGCAATAGATTGTTAATGTATTTTGTAATTTTTATTCAAAGGAAAAATTTCTTATTTTCATTATGAATAAATATTTAAAGAGTATTATTTAGTACTAAATGCACAACAGATTAATATGTATTTTTTTCGTTACAGTTCTTTTTTATGTTTACAACCTGAGAAAATTTTAGCAAATGAAATTTTTTTTTTAATGCAAATAAGACCGCGAAATGTTTTTAAAAATATTCCTCTGATTAAATTGGATTTAAATCATGAAAAAAATTACACTATTTCACTAGACAAAGGAATGGATGCTTTTTGGAAAAAGAGAATTACAAAACAGTTCTAAACTCTATATTGTTCTTATATTTTTTTAAAAATAAATATAATTGTTGTTATTTTTTAAAATATTAGACTATTAAAACAGAGCTTGGAAATAACGATATCAGTAAAATAAGTAAGACTTATAAGAAATTATATAGTTGTCACCTCGCCACAAATTGTCTATTTAGTTATAATTTAGGTTGTCATGAAATATGTATATATACAGGTGGTTATCTACATAATGGAAACACACATCTTAGATTTATATAAGAAATCCTTTATTATTATTGTGTAGCAATGACACTGGCATGTAATACAGCTTGGATTCGCCTAGAAATCAATTGATACAAGTGCTGAATAGTATTAGAGGAATATTGTATCATATTTCATGAAGATATTATGAAATTTTTGGAAGAGATATCGGTGGAGAATCGGATGATTCTGTATTGAACGCTCTAAAATAGACCATAACGGTTCAATTACATTGAGGTCTGGTGACTATTTATTTATTTATCCACCTCCCGTGCTTGGTTCTTAAGCATTTGACGCCGAGCCTCCCAGTTGTCAGTTGAGTCCCGTGCATTGGATCAGGTCGTCACTATCCATGCTGGCATAGCCGCAGAGTGGGCAGGCGTTGTAAACAGCCAGCCCAGGCCAGTGGAGGTATTTTCCCAAAAAGTCATGTCCGGTGGTAAGGCGAAAGTGGGCAACGGACTTGGCTCTCTCCAGGTTGCCTCGGTAGCCAGGGTTTCCCATGGCTTTCCAAGGATCTTGGTTTTTGGGGTCAAGGCAGTACATTTGTCATTGTATGTAGATATAAAGCTTTTTGCTCTCATGAAGGTCAAGGAGACTTCCGGTTGAGACGATTCAGCTCCCTGCTTGGAGTTTTGGTCGCATCTCTCTCATTGTCGGGGATAACAACATAATTTGGGTCTCTCTGTAGGGTCTGGTGACTATGCAGGCAAGGTTAGGTATTTAACCTCATCCTCATGTTCAAGAAACTATGATTGGAAAAGTTCCGCTGCATGGATCATCCTGGAAAATTCCATCTGCAGCAGGAAACAAAGTTTGAATCATAGGATGAACCTGGTCAGCTAAAATTTCTCTATAATTCTCAGTAATCCTTCCTTCAGAGTTTCGATTGATTCAACAGCAACCACGACATGGCTGCCCATATCATGAAACATCCATCTCCATGTTTGGCAGTTTGAAGGAGATAATCACAATCATTCGCTTGTGCGTGTATCTTCAACACGTGCACCCATCCTTCCGTATTGCAAAGCACGAAGGACGATTCGTCAGACCATATAACTTTCTTCTTTTATTAATAGACCAGGGTTTGTGAATGGGACACTACTGCAGATAAATTTTGGCATTTACATCTGTGACAAGGGGCTTGGTAATTGCTTTTCTGCTGTAAATATTCTGTTTATGAAGGTCCTTTCTAATTGTAATAGTTAACACTAGAGAATACAGATGTTGATTGAGCCCTTCGGTCACTTTTGATGCAGTTGTTCGCTTTTTAGACATAACAATCTGCTTCACTACCCGTCGGACTCTTTCACTGAGTTTCTCTTTCCGTTCACTATTTTACTTTGACGATATTACCTTACCCCACTGTGTGTATACTGTACTGACTTTAGACAACGTACCTCTAAAAACACCTGAAAGATGGGATGTTTAGGCAACACTTGGTCCAGATAGATGGCCTCCTACAATCTGGCCTTTTTGAAAATCTGAGAGGTCCGACGTATATTACGCTTTTTAAAAACATTCATGACTAACAGAACTTCAATAAAATTACTACGTACTACCATAACATATACATTTCTATTTATAAAAAAAAAACAAGTAATATAGAAAAAAAATAAGTCAATTCCTACTTCTTTGAATGGATGAATAGAAAGTATTTTATTGACGGTTGAAAATTTGAACGATATATATATATATATATATATATATATATATATATATAGAGAGAGAGAGAGAGAGAAGATAGGAGAGAGTGAACTAATAGCAGGAATTGGAAAAAGCACGATTACTCTGCATTGTTTTAACAATGCACACCCAGTTCGGCTAGTTTGGCTGAAAAACCGGTTTTCGACGCCAACTTTTGTCATTGTTTTATCAATTACATTGTTACAATAGAGACGAATCTTCAAGTTGGCGTCGGAAACCGGTAACTAATTTAATTTTAATTTAATCAATGACTTAATATTTGAAAAAACTGTATTAACATCCAGTGTCATCTCCTACAAGTTTAAAAAAATTTATTTGAACTTGATTGGATGAATAGAGAGCATTTTTTTAACGATTGAAAATTTGAACAAGATAAATATATATATAAATAAATACAAGAAAGAGAGAGTGAACTAACAGTAGGAATTGAATAAAATAAAAATTGCTATTATTATATTTTAATGCTCGTGAAGAGCAATTAAAAATGTCATTTTTATTCACAGGTGTTTCTATTAGTTTGATAACCACCTGTATATGCTTTTGTGACACATATATGTAGGGTTATGGCACAGAGTTCTAAGGGTATTTTAATGACAACACTGGTTTTTACTAAAACTAATGTTTAATGGTGGACATTTGTTACAGTACTACTCACTGATACACGACTACATAGAGGTAAAATAAAGCAAGTTAAGATTAACACTTCTTGCACTCAGCAATGATACAACAGAGTTAAGTTCTCGCACAACAGTTCACAATGGTAACACTGTTCTTCACACAGTTCACGATGGTTTATGGAGTTCAGGTGATGTGAGTGGCATACGCGTCATGCCTCTGCAAACAACGGACAACTGGTCTCTACATGGCCAGTTCCCAATTGCTCCATCTGTTTCCGTAGCGCTGGATCTCCAACCTGCGCGTCGAGTCCTCATTCACTAATTCTTACTCTCCTCTTTTCAGTTCGCTGATGGCTGCGTTGCCAGTGCCCTCTAGAGTAGCGATACTCAACCTGCGGCCCACCGAGGCCTTTAAAGGGGCCCTTTTTTGGCCCATTGCTCTGAGAAATTCATTTATTTATGAAAATATGGTAGGAAATTCTTTGTTAAAAAAACAAATGTATCAGTTTTGCTTTTTGCTGTCGATGTCATATGGGTGCGGATTGAAAATTTTATTTTTTGATTGGTGATAATAGACAACAGTGGAGTGGCGACCATTTTATGAGTGGAACTAATTTTTAACTATCTTTCATATCTTGCGAGCGAAAAATATTCGAAGAAAATACATTGTTTCAAGATAATGGGGAAGTTGACTATTTGAAAGTGAAAGACAAGCATGGTTCAGTAATTGTTTGATTTGTCAGGAAAGTGTATTTAAAAAATACCAATAAACATGAATCATTCGATGACACTTTTCCTTGAAGACCTCTTTCAAGAGGTGATAAATAGGCTTTCTTGAATAATCGTTACAACAGCAAAAAAGTGTTTTGTCAGCGGTAATGTCACAGCGATAATAAAAGCACCCTATGAAATTTGTTATATCATTTGTAATCATATAAAACCGTTTACTGATGCAGAAATTGTGAAAGAGTGGTTCTTAAATGCTTCAAATATAGAAAAATTCATTGACAAAAAAAATATTAAAATTAAAAAACGCGAAATAGGAGTTTTAATATTTTGATCAATTTCCACATTTTAAATTTTCTACATTATCTAGGTCCTTAAGCATTTCTCCCCCCTCCCCTCTCTAATAATCCTCATGTTGCGACCCACGTGAAATACCCATCATATGCATGCCGCTCGCGTGAAATATCCATCATATGTATACGGCCCGCGTGAAATAACCGAAAAATATATGCGGCCTGGTAGAAAATAATTGGGTACCCCTACTCTAGAGAGGTGCTCCTTGGAAAATCCCACATATTTAATCCAATAATTTTCGAAAGTATTAATTATTCATCCTCACTACTCAGTACATTAACGCGGAATCGTATATGTCTAATTATTCAAAGAAGATTTTAAAGTAAGAATTCATTTATAAATTAAAGCATGCATCATGTGATCAAGATATTGATTTTTTAATGAAAGATAATGAGTAACTTTTTACTCATTTTCACCTAACTTTTTTTATAATGAAAATTCAATTATACATATAAAAATGTCAATAAGGGGCTGTCAAAAAACTTAATTGCTAAAAAGCATTGAAATGATTCTTTTATTAATTAGGTTATTTCTTCTTTACAATAATACATAATTAATTACATTACCATTCAGGAATGAAAAGAAGTTAAGCAAGGTCCTCATTACTCGTATAATTAATTCAGAAGCGTGGAAATTCTCTCAGATTTTTCTTTCCGTATACGCCTGCATGCAGATTAAAAAATATAAAGGATTTTTGTTTTAAATTAAGGCGGGAAAAAAGTGCAAAACTACAGTATAATGTTCTTTTAATTATCCGCCCAAGAATCTTAAAAAATAAGTATGATGAAGCATAATTGAATTAAATATATTTAAGTTTATTGTAATTAAAAAAATTGATGTGTGTGTGTGTGTTGAACTATCTCTAACAGTTCCGTAAAGAATTTTTTATACTAAATCTCTTACTTATTAAGTGTTTGAAGATATTAACAACTTCCTTTTTATAAATTTCAAAATAGCATTGTAGAGTGTTGACCAGTAAATATAAAATTAAAAGTGGTAAATTCGGGATTGGGTGCAATAAAGTTTCCATTAGTGTAGTAATTATGTACTAAGTTAGGTTTGATAAAGACCGTTAACGCATGCCATTAACAAATGGACAAAGAATATGGATTTTTTTCCATGGCGCGCAAACATATTTTTCCTCACCTAGCCTCTACTGGATATATGTACTCGCCCGAGGATGCTTTTGCTGCTTGGGTCTATCAAATGCAGTTGTTAAGATAGAAGCTGTTACAGTATTTATATCAATGAAATGTTTGTGTAAAAATTGATCAAAAAATGCATAAACACCCACAGAATGTTTCATTTATGGTAAAGAATTTAAATTCACATTAGTAAAAAATAGATTTATTTTATTTATAAAAAACATTTTTATTATTGTCTATCTGTTTCATTAAACCTGAATTAAAAAGTTTTGTGAATCTTAACTTATAAATTTTGAGAGAAGCATAGGCTGCCTTTTGTAAGCAAAAAAAAAAAATTGTTTTGTTTTCTGTTTAGAAATTAATTTTAAAATAAACATAAATCGAAAAAAATAATTTAATTAAAAGTCTGTACTAAAAAGTATTTAATTATATTTGTAATTCAAAAGTGTTCATTTTATTAAGGAATAAGACAACCCTAAAATTGTGAATTTTGATAAAAATCAGAAATTTTTTTGTGATTTCATTTTATAGGTCCTTTTATTGACTTTATAAGAGTACCAAGGTTATTATTTTTCGTTTACTAGGACAAAAACTACAAATGTTTTAATAAAAGCAGATGTCATTACTTTAAGCAAGATGTCATACTTTAAAACGTGCTTTATTCGAAATGCGTTTTTAAATGCTCAAACAGGTGCCAGTATATTTGTTCTAAAAGTTTTGAAAAAAATTAACTGAAATATTTTGTGTATGTTCTGTATAATAGTAGGAGTGTTTTAAACTTCAGATTTATCAATCACTGTTTTATTACAAAATTTACTTGTGGTAATATAATCATTGTTTTTTTAAGCCATTTCATAAAATAACTAAGATAAAGGGCTCTAGTTTATGTAAAAATTAAAATATCTCTTATCCTGAAGGTCATTTTAAAACTTATTAACATCGAAACAGATCACAATTGAAAAATTGAAAATTTGTTCATAAACTTTTGGTACAAAATGGGCCGCGTTTTTTTTTGTTTTTTTTTTGATTTTTTTCCTTCTTATATTTGTGCAACTTCCAGAATGAATAAGAAGCAAATATTGCATTAGTGGCTTCAATTTAAGTCATATTACAGTTCTTTCATAAAGTTTCTGTGTGTAATCAATGTTTTCTCAATGTGTTTTCAGAAGTTTAATCTTTTAAGAAATTCCAAAAACCCGGAAGTCTTATTAAAAGAGAGTTCGTTATGAAACGGCAGTGTGGAAAGAATAATGGATATAAAAAACATTTTTTCGATACTTTTTCGCATTCTTGCTTTGTAATTATCCTTTTAAACGAGAGAATAAAATTATAAATATGATTTCAACACACACACACGCTACTGGCCATTAAAATTGCTACACCAGGAAGAAGTGCAGATAGCAAAATGATATTTTTATTGGACAAATACATTTTACTGGAAATAACAAGTGATTTGATATTTCAAAACATTTGGGTGCACAGATCCTGATAACTTAGTACTTAGAACAACCCCCTCTGGCTCTAATAATAGCACTTATACGTCTGGCCATTGAATCAAACAAAGATTGGATAGCTTGCACAGTACAGATGCCTATGCAACTTCGACACGATGTCACAGATCATCAACCGTAGTGACTGGCGTATGGTGACGAGCCAGTTGCTCGGCAACCCTAGACCAGACATTTTGTATTGGCAAGAGATCTGGTGAACGAGCAGACCAGGGCCACAACCGAACATTTTCTGTATCAAGGAAGGTCCTTACAATACAGGTAACATGCGGTCACGCGTTATCCTACTGAATCGTTTTGTTTCACAGGCGCTCGAATAACAGGCGGAGCCACGGGTCTTAACACACTAGAAATGTAAAGTGCACTGTTTAAAGTGCCGTAAATGCGAACAAGAGATGACCGAGACGTGTATCCAATCCCCATATCATCATGCAAGGTGATGGGCTAACAGGACGATGACAAATAAATACACGCTGCCAGTGTGCGTTCACCACGATGCCACCAGTCATGGATGCGGCCATCTTGATGCTCTAAATAGAAACTGGACAGATCTGAAAAAAATGTCTCACCATTCGTGCACCCAGGTTCGTCGTTAATCACGGCATTGGAGACGCTTTTGTCTGCGATGCAGCGTCAAGAGTAACCACAGCCAGGATCTCCCTGCTGAGGGTCTATGCTGCTGCAAACGTCATCGAACTGTTCATGCAAACACTTGTTGTCTTGCAAACAACCCCAGTTTTTGAATTAGGGCTCGTGGGGTGGCTTCACGATCCATTAAGGACGTGTGGGTAGCATGCCTGTGTTCTCGGCTGCTAGTGATAGAGGGTGATTGAGATCCAGCACGGCGTTCCGTATTTCTATCCTGAATCAATTGATTCCATATTCTGCTAACAGTCATCTCGACCGATGCGAGCAGCAATACTGCGATACGATAAACCGCCATCACTGTATGCTACAATTCGACTATTATCAAAGTCAGAAATGTGCTGATGCATATTTATGCTTCTTACACGAAGCATCGCAACGACTTTTCATCAAGCAACAACGTTCAAACGCAATTTGTGTAAGAAAAATCGGCTGAACCATTTCCTCATTTAAACACATTGTAGGTGTCGCTACCGGCGCCTACTTTGTCTGAATGAGCTGAAAAGCTAATCATTTGCATATCACAACAACAGCTCCCTGCAGTTTAAATTTCACGTCTGTAACATGCCGCTTTCTTGGTGTAGCAATTTTAATTGTATACCAAGAAATAGTATACCAGTAGTGTATATGTAGTTAGTCGATTCATATGGAAAAATAGCAAATCAAAAGGTTATTAACTTTTATATATTTCATGATTTGAAACATAGCACCCAAAAGTGGTAATATATATAAATAACACGTATATAAGATTATATAAATAACAAGTGTTTCAAGCATATATTTTTCTAAGTTTTAATACCTTTTAAATGATCACTGATTTTAATAAACAGTCAAATAAAAATTTTGTTTCAATAGAAATTCTTTTACCAACCATATTTCGTTAAAGTGCATTAAAGTGCAAAGTAAACTCTTATGTGTTGAAAAGTGTACTTTTAGAAGACTTGAACATAAGACTTGATCAACACTTTGCTAAAGCATATAAAATCTAAATGTTGGATATCCATATTTTTTTGTCCGAGGTGACCATGCACTTGAATAAAGGGAGAAAAATTACACAATGTGCTATAATAATTTTCCAGCAGTCATTTTCCAATTTTCATTTTAATTTGCTTTCAATTTCAATATTTTGAGGATAACCAACAGCCAAACCTAAATTATTTATTTAAAGCGTCAAAATTTGTTAGCGAGAGCTACCACTAGATGGTGCCAGCATTAAATAGCTATCCCATTTGGTGACTTGCCGTATCTAGAAAGACTTATTCGCCAATATGAAGTCTATTGAAAAAAAAAACAAGAAAAATTATGTCAACTAACACTTTTGCACAAATTTCAAATAATAATTTTTCATTAAGTATCGGTGAAGTTTAATATTTGTCATTATTCTTTAATTTCGATTACCAGTGTATTTCCCATTATGTCTGTAATTTATATCGCTTATAATTAATTCGAACAATTTGAATTTGTTTAAAAAAGGTCTGACACACTCAATGGAATCGTTGAAATAATAGAATTCAGTTGCAGAAATCGTTTCTTTAAGCAGCATATATAGTCGTACTTATATTTGACATACTTAAATTTAGTGTTACTAAAAATAGCTACTGTATTTATGCATAGAATAAAGAAATTCATTAATGAATAAGGACTGAAAAAACTCGACCATTTCAACTGTTTTTACGGAAAATAAAGTGGAAGAAAAATGAATGCTTGAAGAATTTAAACATGGGGCACAGTATTTGAGGAACCAAAAAAAAAAAAATATATTAAGTATCCGATTACATGCGACAACTTTTTTTTTTTAAAAAAAAAATGAAGATATGGAGAGATTTTTTTTTGTGGTTTCTAGACTTGTTTAGCACATTTTCAGAAAACTATACTAAATTTAAGAAGATAAAAATAAATTATTATTACTAAAATGGGTAAAAATTTACAAAAAAATAACGTAAACGGGGCCTATTTTGTACCAAAAGTTTATCAACAAATTTGCAATTTTTTAATTCTGATGTGTTGTTTGTTATTCATTTTCGAAATGACCTTCAAGATAAGAGATATTTTAGTTTTTACAAAAACTAGAGCACTTTACTTTAGTTATTATATAAAATTGCTTAAAATAACAGTGATTATATTAACATCAGGGACTGTAAATTTTGTAATAAAACAGTGATTGATAACTCTGAAGCTCAAAATACTTCTACTGTTATACAGAACATATACACCAAAAATTTCAGTTCATTATTTTCAATACTTTATCTGCAATCGCTCTTCCCGTTTGAGCATTTTCAAAAAACATATTTCATGTAAGACACGTTTTAAAGTATGACATATCTTGCTTAAAGTAATGACATCTGCTTTTACTGAAACACATGTAGTTTTTGTTATTGCAAACGAAAAATAATAAACTTGGTATTTTTATAAAGCTAATAAGACGGCATATGAAATGAAATCACACACAAAAAAAATTTGTCAATTTTTGGCAAAATTTACAAGTTTAGGGTAGTTGGATTCCTTAAGTATTTTTAATCACCTTAAATCAAGAATGGGCAAATAGCGTCCCAGGTATCCCATGCCAAAACAGTCAGAGAAACCGCCTTGAACCGAGTTTTCATGCGCGACCAAATAATCGCCTTGAATCTTCCACTAGGAAATTGAGGCGTACACGCATGCGCAAACGAAGCCTTTTTAACAAGTATAAATAAAGAAAAATAAGAAAAGATAATTGTAGAAAAGGATACATTTTCTTCATTAAATTGTTTCTAAAATTAAATATATGCTTGTTGCTACAGGTGATATGAAATTGACTCAATAATTATATAGAATAAAACTGCCTGAATTTTATTTAATTTGTATTTATTGATTTCTATATATGGTACAAATTATGTACCTTTTCTGAGATGCAAGGTTTTATAAGTAAATTATTAGTTTTAAAAAAACTAAGGAACACGCTTTATACTGATTCGAACTAAAAAGTAAAAAAATAATTCTTAATATAGGAATAAAATGATGAACGAGAAAATTAATGTCATTGGGGTAAAAGCGTGGGGTGCTTTGTACTACATTTTTACACTAACTCAGCATTTCGGAATAGAAGTTAGAAACTATAACAATTGATATATTTATAGAATACCCCACATTTTTACCCCCAATGACATTCGTTTTCTCGTTCATCATTTTATTCTTATATTAAGAATTATTATTTTTTTTACTTTTTAGTTCAAATCAGTATAAAGCGTGTTCTCTAGTTATTTAAAAAACTATAATTTATTTTTCCTTTTTTAGTTTGATCTACAATAAAATCCTGTTGTTTATTTTGTTAAACTATCATTTATTCATTGTTGAATTTATCCTTGAGTTTGATATTTGGAGCCAGAATTACGTGGCTGCTGGAATTAGTCTTGCTCTTCAAAGGATATTAATTAAAGGGTCTAAAGTGTATTTATTCTCTCCGTTTACGGGGCCTCGGATGAGTCCCGTATCGTTATATTAGATTCCGTTTCTATAGAACAGGCCAAACAATTAAAAGTGTGTTAAGTAGAAAAAGTTCGAATTAAAAAAATTCTTAATGTAACATGTTTTTATAACGGACTAAAAAGTATAAAAAATTCCTCCTTTTCTTTTTTTCTTCTTTTTTCACATTTTCATGCATTGTCATCCATGTCAGCTATGGTCCAAATTTCAAGTCTCTAGCTCATTGGAAAGTCACACAGTTTTAAATCAATTACAAAATTTAACCGGACGGTCATTAAAGGAAACGAGTTAATAAAAACATGGTAATATTAAGTGTCAATCGTATTATCTCCTTTTAAACGTATTGCTATATAAAAAATAAAAAATATTTAGCAGTTAGAAAATAAATTATTTTTTTTCACATGCACGAGCCTTTTTTTAATTTTCATTTTTAGAAAAATGTTTATGTTATGGTAAGAAATATTGCTAACACCCACCCTCCACTTTCTCACATAAAGAACACTTTTTTTGTTTGTTTTATTTGTAATAATCACAAGTGTATTTTACACTTGCATATAATTAGCTTTAGGGTTAAACCTTATTCTTTTAGTCGCTAAATCTGGAACTAGTCGCCAAATCTGGAACTAGTCGCCAAATCTGGAAATGGTATATGGAATTATTCGCCAAATATGAAAATTGTATATGCAATAAGTTGCCAAATCTGGAAGTGGAATATGGAATTGTCGCCAAATTGGATTATAGTTATTCCTGACGATCCTGATAAGGACAATGGAACAAATTTATGAAATTATTGTATTGTCATCGGTTCTTGACAAGTGTGCAAAATTTCAAATTAATCCAATCTTTTAAAGTGGGTAAAAATAGAATTCTAAGATTCCGTTACAACAAGTGAAACTTATAGACCCTCCAGTATTTCCCACTTTCGCTCTGATACCCTCGAGATCAACAATTGCCCATCTCCGACATAAATGAATGGCCTATAACACATCATTCAATAAGACCCGGGCCTAACTAATAAAATATCAACTTTTAGGCAAAATTGAACTTTATGTATCAAGATACTTCCCTTCAAGGGTAAAACATTCAGACTAGTGCCCTTTTAATTTTTTAATACTTTTTTCGTAGAACGATTTGACTTTTCTCACAAAATAGGTTTCAAATTCGGCAAGCATTTCTTCATTTGCGCCAAACCGTTTTCCCTGTAGTATTCTTTTGAGGTCTCCAAACAGCCAGTTGTCACTGGGGACCAGACATGGACGCTACGGTGGGTGGGAAAGTAATTCGAGGTATAATTCCTTCAATTCGGCCATTATTTTCATGTTCATGTGGCACGGGGTCTTGGTGAAACAGCACTTTTTTCTTTTGCATTTGAAGACGCTTTTTTTCTCTTTGTTTTTTCATTCAGTGGATCTAATAACGCCATGCAATATTCACTATTAATTGTTTTGCCTTTCTCATGGTAGTCGATAAACAAAATTCCATGTGCATCCCAAAATATGGACACCATAACCTTGCCAGATTAAGTTTGAGTTTTTGGTCGCTTTGGATGACATTTCCCGGCTGCTGTCCACTCAGCTGCCAATCCTTTTGATTCAGACGTGTACTAAAGGATCCATGTTTCATACATTGTTACGTTCCTACGTAAAAAATCCTGTTAATGTCATTTAAACAGCTCTAAACAGTGCTCTGAATCGTCGATGCGAGCAAACACAGAACCCACTCTGAACACAGCTTTCTCATTGACAAATGATCATGCAAAGTAGTGTGAATACGCTGCATTCTGATACCTTTAAATCCTCTGCTATCTCACGCTACTTTAGTTTACGATTGGTTAAAAAGCTTTTATTGACTTTTTTTCATGTTTTCTGGAACAATGCAGAATATGGTCGCCCTGAACGTTCAGCGTCGTTTTTGTCTGTGTGACCACGTTTTAAGTCTGCATACCACATCTTAACCATTGTTTGTGATGGAGCAGTATACGGATAACACTTATCAAGCCATTGGTTTGCTTGAACAGTGTTTTTCTCCATCAAAAAGCAATGCTTAATTAACACACGAAATTCTTTTTCATCCATGATTTCTAAGCAAACAAAAGTTGCTTCATTAAAACCACTGTAACTTTTCAACTAAACGGTATATTTTCACGAAAATTTGACATGAGCCGTTTGAAAGTTAGTACTACTAGTTTAGGTAGTTAGAAGGTAGCGTATGTTAGACCCGAGACTTATTGAGTAATGTATTAAAAATACTTGCAGACATCTGAAATTCTATGTTAATGTTATACATTTGATGCATCGGCTATTATTCGTAAGTAATTATAGACCATTTTTTTATATCACTTAATTTTTAATTTCGTTTTTTCACGGAAATTTTCCTGTAACAATTTATAAATTATTGTTTTTGTTTTAGGCTTTTTACTGCTGTATGAATAATTTCATTTCATATTTTCTGCTAAAGAAATTTAATTTTCTAAAAGAAACAGATTCAGAAAAGAAAATATTATTCATCCCGTATTTATTTTCATAATTCGAAATTTGTAAAATCCTTACACAGCTATAATATGTTTAAATAGCAGAACTCTGAAATTTTATGTACTTTGAGCATATAAATATTGTTAAAAACATGTTAAAGTTCGCATCTTTTAATGGCAGTCTCTATATGTGAATACGTTCTCTCCCATAAAATCCCTTCAGACCCAACAACCTATATTATAAACTGCATATCTGAGCTAAATCAGTTTCAAGATAAAATAGCAATAAATTTTAAACTCAACAATGAAGTTTACGTTTAGTATTTTAAACTCCTTTTCAGATCGTAAATTGAAGGGATGGCTTTAAAAATGTAATTAAATGTTTTTGTAAGAACTTGGTTGTGTTCCTACATAAAAAATATTTTAGAAGACTTTTTATTAAAAATAAACTGTTTCATATTTTAATTTCCTCAACTTCCTCAGAAATTGCAAAGCAAGAATCTATAAAATGCAAATCCCTTGTTTATTCAATTGCAAAAATTTAAATATATATAGTTTTAAGTATGCAGATATATTACGGGAGAGTATAAATTTGAATAATAGATATATAAAAATTCTTCTTATGTTAATCTTTTATTTTTTGTAAAAAAGATATTTCGCTGGTAATTATAGATATAGCCTTCTCAATGATAATCAGTTAATTAAAATTTAAATGAATATTTATTAAAGGATTATTAAAAGCAACTAAAAAGGTTTGATAAATATTATTACAATGAGTTAGAGTTAAGAAAAAGGTAAAAATGCTTTTAAAAATTTTCCTTGATGTATAATCCATATATAAATATAAAATGAGATAAAAAAATATAAATAAAACGGCAATCAAATAAATGAAATTGGCTATTGAGTTAGCACCTCATTCTACAACTTTTAACTACAGCATATACAAGGAAATTATCATTTAAGTTGAATTTTCAAAATGTTGTAAAAATAACCATTGGTAAAAATGACTTCAAATTTGAAATGGATATACTATACCATTAGAATTAATTGGGACAAGCATGTTTTTCTTGTCCGAGTTGGTAAGTGATTACCAGTGATATCCAGAAGCGCTTAAACTGGTTATATATGCCTAGTAGTAGTGTGACGGATAAACAATACTATATCTTACTTGTTTACTGTTTACTGGTACTGGTGGTGCTGGTTTTAGTGTATAGATGCTTCAGTTGTGAGCCATTCAGTATGGGATCTGGCGGCTTTAATTTTGCATTTCGTGTAACATATGTTACTATTGCTTTTTCAAGACAGATTTTTTTCCGAGGAAGCATTCTAAGATAATCACCCTTAATGAAAACAATTTTACGACAGCGAGAGATGTAGCTACGGTAGTTGGTGTGAGTAAATCAAGAGCTTCAAGAATTTTAAGAATCTTTCAAGATTCCAGATAATCACTCTCAAAAAGAAAAGGAAAATGTGGGTGCAAACGGAAAACCACTCCAAGAACTGATAAAACTCTAATTAGAAAGAGCAAAATAAATTCAAGCACAGACCTTCAAAGGGATTTATTGGATTATGGTGTTGAAGAGAGTATCTCAACTGTACGGAACATGCTTGTGGAAGTTGGCCGTAAATTAACAAGACTGAGGAAAAAACAATGTCTAACTCAAAAAATTAAGAAAAAACTTTCAACATGGACGGTCAATAACTAAATAAAGGTGATTTTTGTTGAAGCAATAAAACACGACAACAGAACAAATGATAAAAAGTTCTACAGAAGTGTGATCCCAGGATGATGAAGTCAAGAACACGTGCGCTATACTAATGGCGTCAATGCCAAGACGTGTTGATGAGGTCATTTCTGATAAAGGAGGAAATACTTCGTACTATTATAAAGATGTTTCAGTCTACTTGATATATGTAATTATTAAAAGCTAAGGTTGCAGAAAAAAATGTTTATATATATATAAGTAAAAAGTTCCAAAATATATCAATAGATAGTGTTGTAAGAGGCATAATGAAACTGTATTTTGCTTCAAGTGGCAAATTACGTCGGCTTTGGCATCAGTTACGCATCAAACTCACTGCACTGTTCAATGTGCATAGCTGTTTCGTGATTTTGACGAAAAAATAACTTCCAAGTCATTCGTTGTAATAGTTTTATTAAAATGCCCACCCACCGCGGCAAGATCGTATCGCATTGAAGGGAAACAAGATATCAATCATTGGCATGGCCAAGTAATTTTAGCGCGTTTTTCACATGTTGTATTTTACAATATTAAAATTCGGGAAAACTATGGGAAAATTTAAATATGATTCGGCTCATCTAGGGCACAAATGCGACCCAATGCCGAAAACCCAAGGTCAATTGGTTGCTTATTGGCTGAGAAAAGGGTACGACAAAATATGGAACGAAGACAAAGACGAAATTTGCGTCCTAATAGCGCTTTTGTTCCACTACGTGAAAAAAGCGCTAAAAATCGGCTATATAAATTGTCTTTGGACCGAAAACCACATTAAAAGCAACATTGAAACGCGAATGAAATTGTTTCTACTTCCTTACTTTTTCCTATTTCTGCAAGTATATTCAGTTCAAATTTGAAGTCTTTCTGAGCAGTCGTTCTTTTTTTACAGCCTTTCGAAAGTGGAATTTTAATTATAATATCCCTGTATGTTCTATACACATTTTTTCAAAGAATGTTTTTATCTGCCTAGTTTGAATATTATTAAAAGTACATCTCTCAAATAAAGCATTAAAAAGATTTTTTATTGGTATAATGGACTTCTTAAATTAGCTCGTTATTGATAAAAACAGAAGATTATAATACAAACCAAATTGCAAATGGATCATCTGACCAATTACTGGTAGTTAAAATAATAGAACCTTGATAAATAAAAAAGTGTTATGAAAAGTAATATATGGGAAGAATTTAGGAACACAGTTTTAATCAAATTCTTGAATTACACTCTCTAACTGTTTTCCCAAAAAAGCAAAACAGCAAAGCTTCAATTCTTACAATTAAATTCCTTAGTCGTTTGATCATGATAACGAAATGTAGCAATTTCTTTCATATGTAAAAAAGAAACAAAAAATGTATATGGTGCTCAATAACTAAAGGCGTAGTGTGCATTAATTCTGGAAACCTCTCGGAAATGAAAATAACACGTTTCCGGAAATACTTTTCTGGGAGACAATGTAGCGGATTATAGCTTAGTATCTTAACAATTTGTATTTTCTATAGAATTGAGTAAACAGCAAATCCATTGAGAATATATATACGTTTTATAAATACATTTAATATCTTCCGATAGTATGTATGTGTGCTTGGTGTAACATGTATATGGTACTATATCTCATATCATAATATGAGACGAGATTAGTATGATAATGTATGGGAACGAAAATGTCATTTTTAGAAAATGAATATGGATGTAGAAAAAAAGTACACAAAATAAATCCTTGTTGCACATGTGATACGATAAATCTCGAAGAGAGGAAATATTTTCTTATGGAAAAGTATATATATAATAATGGTGCTTTCTAGAACATTATCAATGCAAAGAAAACCTCACTTATGCATTAATAACTGATAATACTCAGAAGTAACATTCTTCATTAAAACAATAATGATCGACTTCAATGTTCTTTTTACTAAGATCTGTTTTTTCCCACATGGTTTTATTCGTGACAAATTCACGAAACAAAATAATTAGAAAACGCCAACATAGAAATTATGCTTTTGGGTAATTGTGGCAAATTATAATAATATAGTTATGCATATTTTGAATTTTCGTACTTGGTTGTAACATCCTACTGAGTTTGAATACTTTTCATTGTCAGAAATATCATGTTCATTTTGCAGAGTTTTGACTGTCAAGATTGTCACCCAACTGTCTTACAAATCTTTTGTACCTACAGTTCATAATTCAAAATGAGAAATATTTATAAAATGTGATTATCTGTATATAAATAAGGATTTTTGGATGAATCACTTCACTCCTTACCGTTCAATGTCATGAGTTCGATCTAGTACCACTAAAGATCCGCCGTGTAGAGCGATGCACGTAAAAACATCGAGCTCAAACGATCCCTCCGTTGGTGTGGTGTGGTAGTTAGAGAGGGGTGCCAGCTCAGGTGTCGTCCGATCACTTGACATGGTTCAAAGCGCGGACCGTCGCTAAAAACCCTCGTGTTGCTGATCAGTGCGACGTTAATATATTCTCACTCCTCTACCCAGACACTTCAATCGATCCATGAAATGTGGCATATCATTGATACTTTTGTGGAAAGGTTTTGTGGTATCATCTTTGTTGCTGCTACCTTCCAGGTGGTGATAGTAAATCCTTCAGCACCATTAAATAGATGATAAGTCCAAGTTTCGTGGTCGCCAAAGGATGCCAACTGGCTCTATCGCCAACATTTCCTTCTTCCCCTGAATCATTAGCTAATAAAGGAATGTGTTGGAGCGATATTAATTGTAACAAAATCAATAAAACAAAGTATATCTTATTAATCATCAGATGCTATAATTATTCCATTTAAGCGTTATTAACAAGTACTTACAATGTTACTTTTGCGGATCAGAGATTAGACTAGGAAGGTGTTTCCAAAATTGACTACAAAGTGCTATAGGGGTGTTTGGAAAGTAAAAATTCACCTTTTAGCTTTTAGACCTTCAGTCTTAAATTTTACAAATTCTTTTTGTTCTCCACAGCTGAGATATATAAATGTTTTTTGTTGTTGTTTAATTTGTTATTCCACAAAATAATTAAAACCTTATCGATTAAATTGTAGTTGTTTAATTTTCAATCCTTGCGAAGAACGATCAGCTGATTTAATCCTATACGAACTAATAACAGGCAACAAAAACAACTTTTGTCTGTTTCTAGTTTTAAATAGCCTATCTACTAATTTTGGGATGAAAACAATATGTAAATGAAATTTATTTAGTAGTCTTGTTTTAGATATACACAACCCATTTATCAATTCATTGGTAAATTTGAAGAACCTAAAACTTTACTAATAGCTTCTAGAACCGTGTTACATAATCAAATCAATAGTATTTTAGTTTATTTCCTGTAGACATTTTTCTTTTGAATTCCTCTTTGTATCCCAACCAGAAAGCCAGGTGTCACGAAATGTCCTGTCAGCAGTATTTTGCGACATTGATTCTTCACGGACTCTGATTATATCCGTTCCATTGTTGTAATATCTTGATGAAACCTTTCACCGTTCACATCTTACAGTTCCACAGAGACTATGGTAAGAATAGAATGTAATAAATGGATGTTGAGACATATTTCATCACTGGTCATGAACATTTGTAGGAGTTCTTTCTGGTGTTGTAGACAACTTTTGCTATCTAAAATCTTATTACCACTTATTTTTGAGGACATAAATGTGATTAACATTACCTTAGTGTAAGACGAAAACAGGAACATCACTTGGATGAGCACTATTACCTGTTCTTTGTTCTACTGATGCTCTAGGTTAGACTCCAAAACGCACCAGAAGAAGGTGGCGCGGTTACACGCCTTTCATTGAAATAAAAATCTTCCTGAGAAAGCTTCCATCTACCAGACTCATGAACATCAAATGAATTATACAGAAAGTAAGATGAAGTAAATACAGCTATTTAAGACAAAGCGTTCTGATTCTTGAAAAGGCAAAACTAATCTGAAGTTTTATATGATTTTCGTGTTTGTCAGAACCAAAACACTTCATAATAAACTATTTTGAGGAAACAATTTTGATGTTGCCTAGTGTAAATCGGACCATGAAACCAAGTAGCGCTTTGAAATGAACGAAAGGGTCACGAAGTAACTCAATATAACAAAATGGTAGTAACTTGGAATCAATGTTTTTACTTTTAAATTTCAGATAAACTGCTACGATTTCTTTAAAAACAATAAAAAGAATTAATTACTATCTAAATGCTTAAATTTTAAATATGTTAAAAATATGAATTACTATTCTGTTTTAAAAACACACATATATTTGTTTCTAAATAGATTAGTTGACTTGGTAATTTTTCACACTTTGTTTTTTTATGAGTATAGTTTATCATAACATACTCTTGAAGTATTATTGAAATATTAGGTAAAAGTATTCTAAAAGTTTTCAAAGCTCTAGATTTGTTATATTGAAAATTAAAAATTTGATTTATTTGAACTGGTTATCTGAACATTTGAAAAATTGGTTCTCTTTGTTATGTATGTATAAAAATAACTTTCTAAAATTGCTTAAATTTATTTAATGGTGCAAAATTTTATGCTAATTATTCTATGCTATCTATTTTATTTTATGTTTTAGTATTTGAAAATGAATTTTTATTGTGATGAATTAGATAATCTGTTACTGTATGATTCTAGTTACACTATTTCGAAAAACATTAAAATTAGAATACTTTAATTATCATCTTAAGGTTATAGATTTTTAAAGTAAATATAGATTTATAAATATATTAAACTATTTAATATTTTAAGTTATTTTAATTACATACTTTAACATTTTAGTTAATTATAGTAGTACATACTGACAGAATATTTTAGTAAAGTTTTTGTTCGAAGTACGTATCAATAGTTACAAAAGCTATAAATCAATAATCTAATGTAACCAAATTTTTATATTCTTGAATATCTTCCAGTTCAAATTAAGGATCAAATTAGATTTCAAAGGAGAATATTTTGATAATTTAATTCTCAGATAAAAGAATTATCACATAGTTTCTGTCATTTAAACACATAAACAAGTATTCAATACAGCAACTATTTTGAGATCACATTGAATTTTAAATAAAATATTTGAGTTAATAATAGTGATTTTTACATGATTTGTATTTAAATTAAAAGAAGACTTTCCCATTCTCAAAAAGAGAATTTTCATAGTCATTATATATCATAAAGGTGAAAGATTTCACATATCCGTAAATCTCAATGTCTGAATAACTCAAAATTTAATTAAAATTCCCCTTCAAAGTTTCTTTTATAGTTTTCTTTTGGAATTTAAAATAGGGTTTATTACTATTTCAAAACTAACCATATAAAATACAAAATCCTTATATATTTTTTTCCTTTTAAACTCATATTAATGATGGGTTTAATTAAATCTCGATACAACCTGTATAAATATAAACAAAACATTGATATGAAAAAGCAGAATTTTTCCATTACCTTGTGTAAATTCCCGCAGAAGAAAAACAGAAACATTGGTTGCATAATAGTGTATGACTCCTTTCTGACAAAACCATTTGAAAAATGGAAAGTTTAATTCTTTAAACTAGATAAACTTTCTTTTGCAATATTTCAGAATTTATTAATTTTTTCACAAAATTTTTTTGTTTCAGTTTTAGAGCACACACATTAATTTTTCCCTATATAATTAGACTTTTGTGCATCAAAGGCCTTTTCAGACTTTTATCAAAAAATAACTTCTTGAGGTTATTTTTTTAATTTTCCAATATTTTGGAAAAACTTTTCATTTAATTTATAAATGTTTGAAACCTTATCAGCTTTATATATTTTTGTTTCCATTGTGGGGATATCAGGCTACATCGGCACCCTCATCTCCGTCTCTTGCCTGTGTAAAGGATGGAAACAAGCATCAACAACTTCCATAATAACAAATAGTTTATTTATCTTTAAACACACTTAAGACAATCTACAGTGAAACTACAAAGGAAACCTAGGAATTGATATAAAGCGTTATCTAATCTCAATATCTTAACTCTAAGCTAACCGACTTTGTGAGACAGATAGAGAACAAGCGCTAATGAACCGATAACTAGTCTCATTTCCTCTATCTTAGATCCCCTCAATCTGATAATTTAATCTCTTAGCAATTCTTCGATGCGCATATGTTTGTGAGATAAAATGATTTCCAATATTCACTAACCACTATAACAGCTCCCCGGCTCTTCTATATTATCTAACTTAGACTTTATATAGTCAAACTAATTTAAATATCATGTTTCTTCTTGAAGGCTGTGAATTAATATGAGTCTAGCCCCAAAAGTTTCCCAAGGATTAAGTGGAAAATGACTGATAGATCCGTCACACCATTTGTGAACTCATTGCACAATAATCTAAGAAAATTCCTAAAGTAGGTGTTGTCCGTACAACATTTGTTCAGGTGTCAAGAAGGAAAGCCAACAACCCATTTATCATCCTCAAATGACAGCAAATTCCCTTTACCTAACTTTTCTATGTAGGGATATTTATTTGCTTTTTTTATAAACAAATCGATAATTTCCTGAGGAGTTAAGAAAAAGAACTAAAACCTCCTCATGTAGAGTATCTGAAGTGAAATGAGCAAGAAACATGGATGTATTTATGTGTGCTGAAGAGAAATAACTTGCAACACTTCACTAAATTAACTCCATCTAAAAAAGGAAACTAAAGTTTTCCGAAGAGCAGGGAAGAGCCAATTGGATCATGGAGAATGTTTCAATTTTATTTCCGCTGTTTTTTGGAAGCTTCTCGGAAAATAATTCGGATACTATATTTTCTTCGAACGCTGAAGGATCGCGTAGGTTAATTTGATATAAATACCTGTTTGCTTAACTGCTTTCTTACATAAAACTCAGTTTATTTGTAACTGTATTTACTCGGAACTATTCTGTAATTAGTAGTTTGAATATAAGAGCAACTCTATGTGTAATGTGAGGACTTCTACTCTCCTCTAACCCTCCTTGTCTACTCTCCGACCCACCTGGCTAAGTGGGGAAGAACTAATTGATCAGACAGACTGATTCACTAAAATCTTTTATTTGTCACAACATTCACACAGACACAATAATAATCAATTAAGATAGTTTTAGATCAACTGACGCAGAAGAGTGAGACCAGTTATCACTGTGGATTGTATTTACGACATCAACTAATTTTCTACGATAAGTATACAAGCTCGTTTTACCTCGATGCCCATAACAATTTTCTCTCCTAACTTCTATTTGAATAATGAATGCGCCGTACCTGTACTCGTGTACTTCCAAAATTTCTATAATGTCATGACCTTGAAGAGGCGTCAAACTCTTATATTGAGCCTTTGTTCTTCAATTCTACTTTCAACAATCTTAGATTCACTCTAACTCAAAACTCACGGATAGCAAATTTATCAATAAATTTAATTTGCATAATCACGTTTTTACCTTCGGGAAAGTTGGTTGAAATAATTATTTCCTAAAAAGAATCCCAGGAACATTTAAGCAGATGATGCGTCTGATGTTAATAAGATAAATTAACACAAACTAAAGTCATAATGTACCATTCAACGATTCGCACTGCAAATCATGTAATAATCGTTTAACACGAAACTGGGGAGTGTAGAATATTTTTGTGTTAAAATAATTCCAGTGTTTAGGATATTGAAAAATATATATTGAAAAATCAACTCCATTTTATTTATCCATTTTACCAAACCAACGTAAACACTACTCCGTCACTCATGTTTGGCTGTTCTCGTCTTTTGGCTCTGGCTCAAGCCTCTAGCAACATTAACTG
>BMAO01018730.1:0-14386 GCA_019973975.1 Trichonephila clavata | reverse complement strand
AGTATCAAATGATTAAATTTATAGACTTCTGTGAAGTGTGGTTCCTGCCAGAATCAGTAGCCAGAGTAGCCGCCATTGTTGGAGATCACCGCTGCCACACGCCTCGGCATTGATTCAAAGAGACTTTGGATTGGTTCTTGGGGTACAGCAGAAAAAGCAGCTTCCACACGTTGCAAAGTTGATCTGGTGTGGCAGCTGGGGTGTAATCTGGGTCAATCGTTGATCAACCATGGACCACATGTTTTCTATCGGCGAAAGATCCGGAGAGCGAGCCAGCCAGGGAAGCAATTCAATCTGGTGATTAACGTAGAACCTTTGGAAAATGCGTACCACGTGTGGTCGTGCATTATCGTGTTGAAATATGGCTGTGGCCAAGCCCTGAAGGTAAGGAAGGACAACTGCTCCAACACCTCGGAGATGTAGTTCTGGCTGTTTAAAGCACCGGCAATGCGTACTAGAGGAGTGCGAGAGTGATATCCAATACCGCCCCATACCATAATACCCGGTGCAGGACCAGTGTGGCGGTGCATAACGCAGCTGTTCAGCATCCTCTCTCCACGGTGTCTCCAAACTCGAATTCGACCATCGTGTGTTGCAGACAGATGCGTGACTCGTCAGTAAAGACAACTTCATTCCATTCTGCCACCCACATCCTTCTTACATCGCACCATTGGCGGCGGAGACGTCTGTGGTTCTGCGTCAAGGGTAGACAAGCAATGGACGTCTTGCGGACAAACCACTCTGCTGTAAACGGCGTCGAAGGGTACGCGCAGACACTGAATGATGCGTTACAGATTCAATGTGCTGTGCTATGGTTCGTGATGTGACTGAGCGATCCGTCACTGCCATGCGCACAATTTGCCTGTCCTCACGTGAAGTGGTACACTGAGGTGGATGCGATCGACCACGTCGGTCCGTCGTACCCTCCTGCATCCAATGGTTACATATCCGCATTACAGTTGTTTGGTTTCGTCCAACACGTCTACCGATTTCCCTGAAAGATAATCCACAATCTCGGTAGGCCACTATCTTTCTCTGTCGAACTCGGATACTTGATCAAAAGCTGATCGCTGTTTTCTACGAGACATAACTGATAGTTTTTTGAAAAAAACCACAAGAAAAACACAATTGCCGAACTTGAAATCGTCGAAATCTCCAAGCTTAAATAGCGTTTTGAGGTGGCGCCACAGCGTGCGTGATGTGTGTCTGCGCTGAAATTTTAATTATTCGCATATCTCATCTCCGCTAATGCATGTTGTAAATTTCATGTTATTTACGTGCTTCCTTCAGTGTGTTGCATTTACGGTGGCCAGCAGTGTGTAAATAACTTGATCTATCTTTTTCAAGAGTTTCAAAATTTTTATAGAAAAGGACAATAATCGCTAAATTAATTAATATGTCCAAGTATTAAATTATTGAAACAGTATATCCAAAATAACCTAAAGCCAAAATTTCACAAAAAGTATTTTAAAAGTAATTAGCAAAACGTTTTTACGATGACCCGAAATAATAATCATAATGCACAAAATTACAGGAAAAGTACAAAAGCGAGAGTAAAAGGCTCAATTAATAAAAACATCATTTTGTGGCCATTGAAAAGGAAGAGCCTAAATTAACCAAGTAATTAAAAGGCAATGTTTAGATAACGTGCTTAGGTTAACAATGTGTATTAATGTATGCAATGCAGGCGACCTAGTACTTACAACATGACATAAGAGGTTATAAATTAGTTACATTGCTATTCATAACACACTGGCTTTCATGTCCATAAAGGTTAACAATTATGTCCTAGGTGTTAGCTCAATAACTTGTCGAGCAACGCCCTAAATATTAACTTCTAAACAGTAACAGGGGTTGGACGAACGACGCCTCAGTTATTATTGAGTAGCCACTTTAAAAAAAATTCTGCCATATTTGTATTAATGTCACTAGAATAAGGAATGAAGGCATGTATAATTCGACATTAAAAAGAAAAAATTTAATTATATAATTAGTTTTTAATATTGTAGAAAATTTTTTAATGAGGTGTGATTCAAATAATTCAAAGGGAGAACAACTTGAAATTTTAATAGAGTTAATTCTTTACATCTCTTTTGGTTGCATAAGATACTCAAAAAAAATTTTTAGAGAGTAAAAAAAAGAAAAAATCATACACACATATATTTTATGCAATGCTAAATACTAAAATGTATTATTATTCATATTTTAAACGAACAAAACAAAGACATATGAGAGAGAAATTGAGTTTTTAATTTATTTTTCAGGGAATTTTTTTTTCAATATCTTTTCAAAATGTGATAATTGCTTCATGTATTGATAAAAATTTCAGTTATTTTGAAGCATATTTAAAATCCCCACCCGTCCCCCCCACACATATTATTTTCGATTTCATTAATTAATATTTTAAAGTTAAATACTATTAGCAACAAAAATGCATTTTTGATCAGTAATGATATAAATATGTATTAGTGTCTGTTATATAAAACAGGTAACAATAATCCATAAATAATCATTTTTATGAAGAAAAAAAAAATTACAAGAAATCTGCGTAGTTTTAATGCATTATAATCAAACGGGTTAATTTCACGCAGTTTTTATTAAAATATTTCGAATTAAATTTTTAAAATTTTTAAACAATTTTGACGTTTCTTAGTTATCCCCCTTCCCACCCCATTCCATACATTATTCCCTCCAGTTGAGCGTAATAAGAAATAGTGAGAGCATAATAAGAAGAGTAAGTATAAGCATAAAATAGAGTTTCATCGTCAAAACCAGAAAAGTTTTTTTTTAATAATCACGCTTCTAAATTTCTTTAATACAAAGTTACTTTTTAATTTTTGGTGTTGTACATTTCAGTGTATAACTCCCACTAGTATTTTCAAACGGACTTTTCTATTTTTACGTATATTTGCCGCATAACAAGCAATCTTTGTTTTTTACGAAGAAACTTGAAATGTACAAGCGCACTGCTCTCATCTTTTCAAGTCATTTATTCGAAGTATAATACCAGGCTTTTGAAGAACGGTATATTTCTATAATCAAAAGTCTAAAGCGCTAGAAAAGACGTTTAGAAGGATGTGAATGTTAGAAGATAAAAAGACATTTACAAAAATGAGGGAAAATACGTCATGCCAGCTTAGAAATAGAGTGGGAATTGATAATAAAAGTACGAAATGAGAAATGAAACGCTACATAATTAATAAGTCATTTAAAATGTAATTTTCCTCACAAATTAAATGGAATGGAAGATCATTTTTTGTTTATGGGTCAGAGTAAGGGTGATGAGGAAAATGAAACAGATTTCGGCGATGTGCATAAAGATATAACGAAAAATTAATATGGCGAACTTTTCATGATATCCAATAATGAAAGTTCATACGGTATGTCATCTCTATTAACTAAACAATAGTTTAATCTTCCGTAAAATCCGATGTATAACGCAGGCCCCCTTTCTTACGAAGGAAACTGAAATGCACGGATGAAATGATCTTATGTTTTGAAGTCTTTTATTCAAGGAATTATCCAAGGTTTTTTTTTTTTTTAAAGTAAAATTTTAGAACTACAACCCTTTAAATTCATTAGGTATGATATTTTTTTAAAAATAAAATAAACAATATTTCGATTTATATAGATACCTATTTTTTTAATGCTTTCTCTCTCTTTTTTAAATTTCTGAAGCTTTCCTTTTTATAGCCGACGTATAATGCACACCCGTAAATTTCGGTCATATTTTTTGTGCTAAAAGTGCGCGTTATACGCCGTAATAATACTGCATATATATTCACTCTGATCGTTTTACTTTAAAAAAATCAACACCCTCGCAATCCAAGTTATTTTAGGTAGTGTATATATATGTATGTAGTCTGTATATATGTATACATATACATGCATATTATTTTTCAAGTTTATCATTACATATTACACTACCCACATGTATATGTATACATGTGTGGTAGTGTAATATGTAATGATAAACTTGAAGATCCAATCCCAGTAAAATGCGTTTCAAATGAGTACAACAAACCATTTGTCTAGTCGGCAATACATTAATCAAAAGCTTGTTAAAATTAGAAATGCTGATATTTAGCTTGTTTTGAAACTGTTTAGAGGGAAAATGTATGCAGATCATTCCAGATGCCGAGAAAAGCTAAAAGGATTTAAATACCAACTAAGGCCCTTTTCTCGGGAACGTAAATTTCAATATTTGAAGTAACATAATTAAAATAATCTGCTTTAAGGAAGACGTATTTCAAGGTACAGGGAATGAACACTTTGGAGTTCTGTTCATCATTTGAAAATATTTATTTAAATGAGTAGATTTATGTCAGAACAAGAATTTACTCCGGTTGACATCGTGGAAAGGATATTATTTTATCCGAACTAAATTTTAATGTGTTTAATACCACTGTGCTTTAATTTAAAATAAATAAAGTATATTAATAGGAATATTTAATATAAATTTATTTCGTAAGCTTATTTTCAAGGTTTTACAAAATGGAATATCGTGATATATTTCAATGCTGCTCAGTCAGTTGCTAAGACGAGAAAATGCAGGATATTATTATCACCTCTCTAGTTTCTGTTATTTATTATTATTTTCAATGGTAATTTATGTAATTGGGAACTTCTAATTATAAAATGTGAAATCATAAATTATACATAAAATTTGCTTATGCAAAAATTATAAATAATATATATCAATTTTAACTTTCATAGAGTTCATAAAAAGCAATTGAAAACCAAGTGTATTTATTGATTGAATCCTTAATCTTGTCTTATTTTTTAAAAGAAACCAGGATATTAAAAAAATACTTCAGATTGTCAATTAATTTTAACATTAAATACGCTGCACTTAAAACATCAAATTAAAATACCTAAGGAAAAATTCAACTGTTAAAACACTGCAACATTAAAAATTTAAACATGCATTTTTTTTTCAGAGCTCTTCTTACTCAAACTTTATCCTTTAATCATTTACTGTCTCATATTTTACGTGAAAATTTATAAAACATAAAAATGTTGATAAGAGTTTGTTCAATACAATAAATGAGTTAAAGTTTATTGAATGATAATTATGAAACATTTTGAAAAATTCAAGGCTAGACTTATCATTTTTTAAAATCATGTTGTCTTTTGTTTATAATTTAAACGTTAAGGCTATTTTTGATGAATGCTAAAGAATAGGACCCGAATCTGGAATATTTTTCAGATATAAAAGAATTCAAACATTAATGTTATATATTCTGGTTTCTTTATCCTATAGAGAACAGAATATTTTATCATACTCCTCATTTTCATGAGTTAATCCATTTTTACTAGTGTAATATGTGTTTCGCATTTTCCTCTTATACCATAATGATAAATGAACTATCCTTTTACGTGTTAAAGTAAAAAATAATTATTTTAGAGTATTTTGAAATTTTGAAATTGCTCTATTATAAACAAATGCACATTTTCTTCAAAATCGAGACATTTTTAAATCTGAAAATATAAGGTGTAACACACACACACAAAAACGAGACTAAGAGTGTAGCTTGAAAAAAGAGTGGATGAGGCTACAAATGTTTTGGTGACGTCATCCCACGCTCCTCCAATTGGGAGTAAGTACTGCGTCATTGAGTGAACATGTGAAGTTGCATTCTGGCGGGAAAATGTCGAATCAACATCGTTTCTAGTAAAACTTAAGAAATCAGCCACGAAAACATTTGAAAAATTAACCTAGGCTTATGGAGATGAAATTTTATCTCGCGCACATGTGTTTGGATGGTATGAGAGGTTTTTCAGGGGAAGATGATGAATGTGCTGGGTGCCCAAGGTCAGCGATTACAGACCGAAAAATTGCCAAAATGGTGATGAATGAATGAGTTCCCATTCACACAGACTGTTAATCAACACTACTACATTGAAGTACCAAAAAGAGTCCGTGAAAAAATTAGGAACAAAAGGACAGAATTGGGGAGTAATGGATGGCTGTTGCACCAAGACAACGCATCCGCTCACACCGTGCTATCTGCCAAGCAGTTTCTGACAAACAAAAACTTTACTATGATGGGGCATCCTCTTTATTCACCTGATTTGCCACCATGCAACTTTTTTTTATTCCCTACAATTAAATCTTACTTAAAAGGAATCCAGTTTACCTCAGTTGAAGAGGTTCAAGCAAAAACGGAGAATTTTCTGAAGGGCTTTTCAAAAACCTCGTTACAGAACTGTTACCAGCAATGACAACAACGTATACAGAAGTGTGTGAATGCTAAGGGGAGCTACTTTGAAGGTGATATTGTTACGGAGAACTCATTCTGTAAGTACAATGATTTATTGGACCAGTCTCGTTTTCCTTTGTGTCACACCTCGTATACTCCGCATTTAGTTAAGGCATTTGGTGAAGACAGCCTCAAACGATTTTGGTCAAATAATTATTTAAGACATTTTTTGAAGAAAATTTTCTCAAAATTAGTTAAAGGAATATTTAAGAAACATTTCCTCATACAAAACAACAAAACCACTGGGAAGAATGTCAAATAAACAAGCTGGCTTAGATTTTCATTCCAAAGTTATTTAAAATATGACTCCTTTTTACAGTTAAGTATGAAACAAAATATTCAGTACTTAAAAGTCATTTTTATTTAATTTACTGTATTTTATTTCTCAGAGATAATAAATGAATAATAAGAGTAGATGATATGATGTACAAGAACAAGACAAAGCTATCAAACTACCTAAAGTCAGTTACTTAACGATATTGAAGAGGAAAGCAAATATCTAATGACGCACATTTTGTTTTACATCGTCTGTCTGCAATCAGACAATCTTTGGTTTGTTTGGATCAAGACTAATAAATATTACTTCAATCGAATGTTATTTAATACCGTCTGGGAAGTATTCACATAGAATTCCTTATATTTTTATATGTGTATATAGTATAATTACATCTGATTCGGTCCCATCTGGTTCCATTAACTTATTGCCGGTTATATAAGAAATTCAGAGTTATATTAGGAGCGATTCTCAAGTTTTATAGAGACTATCACACTTCATACAATTCGTGTTTAAAACACACACACAATATATATATATATATATATATAAAATAAAAAAAAAAAAAAAAAAAAAAAAAAAAAAAATAAAAAAAAAAAATGTGCACTGTGCATGATATGAGAAATAAAAAACAGTATAAAAGCAAAAAATGAAAAAAAGCATCAATAATTAACTAGAGATTTCTTTTCACTACGATCTAAAAAAATGAAATTCAAATAAATGTCAGTAAACAATAACGCTGTAGCTCTGTTCTTCAACATAGCTAAAAGGGAAAAAAAAAATGAAAAAAAAAACAATACGATAGAAGGCTGTAAATAAATGACTAACAAGATACAGAATAGCGCAGCGCAAATAGGATATGAGACGGTGAGGGCTGTTGTCGACGTGTAGAGGCAAAAAACAGTTGAAGAAGAGAAGGATAGATGTCAGGCGTCAAGTGAAGAGTTTCGTTTCCCTCGCTCTAAAGCAGGTTTGCTAAAGATGTTCACGGGTCGTGGCTTAAAATCGAGTTTGCCTATGGCAAGAAAAAAAAAGAATGTTATCCAGGATTACTGAAAGCCTGTGGTAAAAATATAGGACGGCTGAAAATTGTCGCCATTGATATGACGTGGGCACGAACCTATGAGACTGAGTTAAAGGGTCTATGAAATGCATGACATCACCGAGGTTCGCCACGTCCTCAGAAATTTCTACACTGACTCAATCAGATGCAGATTATGCTGATTGTGGCATACGACTGGGAGCATGTGATTCTTACACATGATATGCCTGTACAACAAACAGTCAACGCAGACTATTATTGCCGATTTTTACAGTTCTATCTGCGTCCGCCTATGCGGCGCAAACGTTCACGTTTACTGCAAAATAATCTCTCAATCGTGTTGCATGACAACACTCATTGTGATGTCTCAAGAAATTCCACTCTTTTATTGCGACGGTAGCAATGGGAAATCTTGGACACCCTCCCTACACAGTTGACATGAATCGTTGTGACTTCCATCTGTTTTTGAAGTAGAAGGAACCTCTCCGAGTTCATGACGTTTCATCTGTACGCAAAGAAGTAGGGCACTCCATCACGTGTATCAACAACCAATACCTTGGCAATGGTCTCGAACAGCTTCCCGAAATTTGGTAAAATGTTATAAGCTTTGGCGGTAATTACATAGAAGGAATGTAATGCAATTGCACTTGTAAGCTCATTAACAGTTGATTTATACGTATACTGCTATTACTTAATTTACAGCCCTCGTAAATAAATAAAAAGCAAATAAGGAATAATTTGAGAGTGCCCTAACAGTTCCCGTACTCCAACTTGAAAAACCATTGCACGTGTTTATTTCATAGAGTAAAATATTGCAATATATTGTTGCGTGTATTGTCCTATTTTTTATGAAATCATAATACAGATCACTCAATAAAAGAATATTAAATAAAAAAAAAGGTGAAACTGCTTTCTAATACTAAACACAGATATGTAGTTAATATAATTGGTGATCCAATATAACATTTGCATGCGGAGCTAGATTGTACAGAATTCAGGATTTTCCCCAAATAGATAATTCTCAAAAATATAGCGGCCAGAAAGGTCTTTAATAATATTAATTATCAAAATCATACAAAAAAAATGAACGCGACGAAAGACAGTAGTTGCAAAATCATTTTCAGCATTTAGTGATATTTAAAACAAGACGTATCAATGAATAATTGATGTAATCTATGCACCTCTCGAGAAAGTAGCAAAAAATATATTTTATGATTTCAGAAAAAGTATAGAAAATGTCATTCTAGTAAAACTAATAAGAGCTTAAGGTTTCTCAGCTTTACTGATTTAATGATTAAAAGATATTTAACATTTGAATAATATTTGTAATGCTGATTCGAACATTCTCAGAAGGAAAAAAAAATTTGAAAATAGTAAGTGCTGCTCTTCTCAACTTCTATAGTGTTAAAAAATTAATTTCTATTACCCATTGTGATTCTGAAAACCATTTTAATATCTACATTTTTTGCAAAATATAAATTTATTTCTTGACAAGACAAAATCAAAATATCAAAGAATTAGAAAGAATTATCGTGTATCACTTCTTACAGAGAAACAGTGGCGTAACTACCAAGGGCCGATAAAAGTAATGTAAAAGATAGCAACATTACTATAATCATGACTACTCAGTTGAAAGTAATTTTGAACTTATAATGAATTCTCCTAAATTCTTTCCGTTGTTTGTTTAGTGCAGCGAACTTTACTTATTAAAAAGTTTAAATTATTTTCAATTTTTTTTTTTCTATAAATTGTTACTTGAAAATTCCATGAAAAATTTTACCACACTTATTATTACATTTCAAAAAACCTACACAAAAGGCAATTTCTTCTTAATTACATTCTATTTTTAACAACAATGATTCATAGTAAGCTAGTTTCATGTTTCAATAATTCGCAATCTTTTCGTAAATGCAATAGATTCAGTGGGGGAAGGGCAGGGTTCTGGGGGTCCAAAGTCTGACTGATGCCCAAGCACGTACCTTTGTAAGATCCGGTTTGGGGCCCAAAACCTGACGTTGCAGGGGGCCCCTAATATTCTTCGTTACGCCACTGCAGAGAAAGATATAACTTTGAAAGAGACAATAAAACTTTGAGAATAACAAGGAGAGCTTGAGTACGACTTTGAATTTTTATAACAATACAAAAGTCAAAAAAATTTTAAAGAAAATAATCATATATTTCACACACACAATGCATTTTTTTAAAAAAAAATGATACACAGTGTACTTTGAAAGAATGAAATCTATTGAAATGCAAAATAATCTTTATGCAGTATAATATATATTTTATTCAACACGGAATAAAGTGTTTTAATTTTGCTGAAATAACATTGTATTAAAACTGCACAATGAATTTTCTACATTATGTGTTTAATATTTTAATTTGAAGCCAAATGACAAGACAATACCAAAACTGGTTTTTCCCCCATTCTTCAATATCACATCATGCAAGAATATTGAAAATCCTTTAAGATTAATCGCATGTACAGTAAAGCCATTTTTTGAATAGTAAAAGTTGAGAGAGATGGAATCCCCCCCCCCGAACCCTTAAACATTCGGCTGTTGACCTGGAACCTCAAAAATTAAATTTTCCACAACCCAGAGGTCTGGGTCAATGAAGAAGCAAACATTGTTAAAAAAATAATTACTTTTATTTCAAACTAATCACTTTATGATCAAATTATGATTAATTCAATAACCTAGGGTGCAATATCAAATAAGTTTCTAATCTAACTTATTAGATTATAAAATGTACACTTTTCTCTAGATCAGCTTGTAGATCACTTGACCGCACTTTCTTAAACTGCTACTGTCCTCTTCAAATCAACTTCTTTACTTTTTAATTTACTCTTCTCCGAACGGCAGTTACGGCTCGAATGATAACTAGAGGATGCACGACTCAGTTCTTTGATTAACGACTAGTTACACATTTGGTTCACGAATAACGATCCACTATTAACTTTAACACACCCCTTGCCAGGGTTTAAATATCATTTAAATCACCATAAAATCAAGTCATCTCAACGGAAGGCGGTTTTAAAATCAAACCACAGTGAAAGAATAATTTTTCCGAGAGAATTAGTTGAAGGAGCGCGGATAGAATTCGTCACAAATTGTTTAAATTTTAGTATTTGTTTTAAAGTAATTTGTAGCGTAGGTACACATTATGTATTAAATATTTTTTTAGACTAGACTATGGCAGAAAATAAGGTTATTGAGACTGTATACATTTACATAAGATATCAGTGTTAATAGTCACAAAAAAAACCTTGAATCAAGTTATAAGATAATTTTGGTTTCTCAATAGACAAAAGTAAAAGATAATGGAGTAAAGTAGACTACACGTTGAGAAAGCATATGTAGCATGGATGTGGCAAGGAGAGTAAGCCATTGGTTTAAATATTGAACTCGTCATCTATAACTAATAACTAAAATTACAAAATATGTTTGTTCTCTAAAGTTCTCGTGTTATCTCCAAACTGACCTCGATTTAGAGCAACCATTTTAATACTTAAATAATTATTAATTCTTTTACAGTAATTTTAAATTGTAGCCTAGAAAATATAAAAAAGAGCACCCGGCAAAATCTACCAAAATTATAGCTTATAACCTACCTAATCCATTATATATATTAGGTGTCCATAATTAAACCTGAAGTTTGCGAGTAATGACAGAATGGAATGATGGTAGTTTTATCGAGAAAAAAAATAATGAGTTTAAAAAACTACCCCTAGGTGGCGTATCATAGCTATATTGAGAACATATAAATAATCTACAAAAATTTACAAAACATGCTCGATATGCTGTCCACCATTGTCTGCTACCATTTGGAAGCGGCAGGCAAAGCAATGCGATACAACCAAAGTGATTATGCCGGATGGTGCTCCTCCACACATCGCCCGTTGTGTGAAACAAGTGCTCCGACGCCAAATCGGTGACGATAGATTCATCAGCCTGCATTTTCCTACAGATTGACCTTTTAGGTCATCCGACTTGAATCCTTGCAACTTTTGGCTGTAGGGATACCTCAAGGTCATGGTCTACCGTGATCCCATCACATTTCTATCCGATCTTAAAGAAGGCATAGAACACCATGAGTGGAACATTCCCCAGTTCAGGCTGCTTTAAACAGTCGAATATGAGATTTTACGCTTTCAGATGGTAGCAGACAATAGTGGACAGCATATAGAGCATATTTGTAAGATTTGCAGATTATTCATATGCTCTCAATAAAGCTATGATACGCCACCTAGGGTTGGTTTTTGAAACTCATTACTTTTCCCCTTCTTGATATAATTCCTATCACTTCTCTCTGCCATTACCCAATTTTAATGCAATTCCGCTGAATAGTTTTTGCTATAGACTGCTCGCAAATTTCAAATTTAATTATGGACATCCGGTATATATCTATACAAATAAATAAAATTGAAGTGTCTGTTTGTAATTCAAATTAGCAGCTTTTTACTTAATGCACTAAAAGTATATACGGTACTCATAACAAAAAACCAATTTTAAAAGTTTTGTCTGTCTGTCTGTCTGTCTGTCTGTTTGTTCCGGCTAATCTCGGAAACGGCTGGTGCGATTTTAAAAATTCTTTCACTAATGAAAAGCTACATTAACGGGGAGTAACATAGGCTATATTTTATTCCCGTATTCTTACGGGAACGGGAACTATACGGGTGAACGTGAAACTGAATGCCAAGATGAACGCCAAATTGAACGCCAAGCTGAGCTAATGAAGTCTTTGTTTTGGTTACTGGCGACCGATGCTCTTTCATGAGACATAACAGTGTTACGCGCACATGATAATACGCTGACACGTGCCATAATTTTTTTTATGATAGTTATCTCACTGTTCAGTTAAGTAGAGCATCGGCTGTTTCGGATGTACTTTTAAAAATAATTAATCAAGGCTTCATAAGTAAAAAACAATGCAAGAACAAAAAATTGATAAGTTTTACGGTTAGTTTTAATCGTTTCTTTTCTTTTTATTTGCATTTTTAGTCACATTTAAACAATGGTTATTATAATCCCAATCTATATCTATACAAATAAATAAATTGAAGTGTCTGTTTGTAATTTCAAAATTAGCATATAAGAACCTTTTCAACATACCATTCATTAATAATAAAAGTGTGTGTGTGAAAGTCCTAAGCCTCATATATATATAGTACACTTCCTATCCATACAGTTAAAAAAAAATCAAAAACATGCATTAAAAGTACGGAAACTAGGCTGAATTTGGATGATTCCTGTAGATTAACATTAGACAAGAAGAAATTTAAGTTTATCCATTTCAGTCTATTATTGTTTCTAACAAAACATAAGGTTTATATATTTCATTTAAGAACATTGATTTAAAGACTTTTCAATTTGGTGACTTTTCTTGGCAATTTGCTCAAATTCTGGCTATCCTCCATTCCAGTCTGGTTCTGCAGACTTTTAAATTTATGGCACACTTTCTAACTAGAGTTCCCATTTCAACAAAAGCGGTAACGCCTTTTCTACATCGCGCAATCAATTTGATCTTTTGGATAATTCATCTATCTTTTCCTCTTGGATTTCTAACTATGAAGATATTCTTTCAAATATCTTCAGAGCAATATTTCTGGATGAGAACTCAAAATTTCTTGTCATTTTTTTTATTTAATATCATTTATCAATTAGAAATGGTGAGTGGTTATTATTTTGATTATTATTAATTTACTGATTAATTTAAATTTTATACCTTCCTCATAATTTACATTATACACATACTAATGTGGTTAATTAATATGAATCTAATAACCTTTTAAACTGTATAGCTTTCTTATTTCTGACATAGCCTAGTACTATACATACCGATTAGTTAGACTAATATAAACTTGTATGCCCTCTTACCTGTAGCATAGCCTAGTAAAATGTCTCAACATTTTAGGTATTCTTGAAAATTTTCTAATTAAAAACTTTTCTTTCATGTGCATATGGAAAAAACTAGCTAGTTATCCATAACATAACTATAGCTACAGAGAAAGTTAAATTAGTTAATTAGTTATTTTTCTAACAAAAAAGAAAAGCTTTATCTGGAAGCAGTAATAAAATGACAGAATCAAATATTTTCATTCTATAAAAATTATTCCTTTTCTTTCAAAAGATTTTTTAAATATATGAAACTAGTAATTTTAAATCTTACATTTGTTTAAAAAAAAATCAATTTATAAATATTAAAATTAAGCTGACACGATAAATAATATAGCTCTCTGTAATTATATTCATTGAATATGCATATTTTTTACTTTGATTCTGTGGATGAATAGTTAATTACAACCATTAAAAAATTATAATCTGTAAATGTATTAATCTTTTAACTGACCATATTGCTGAACAATGCACATCAAACATCATGTTAAATACGAATTTTAGTAGCAATTTAACAATATTAATTTTATGCATGTATTAATTTAAATAAAGGATCGTAAAACAAGTAGAAAGATTGGGAGAAGAGAAATCTAGGTCAAAACCTTTTTAAAGAGGATTTAACCAAAAGATTTTTATCTCATAATATATCTTGCGTACAAATACTAACTTTTGTCGTTGTATGGAATTTTTTTTTACATCCAGTGTTGCAAGATAAGTTAATTTTTTGTCTTCTCATATTTGTATTTAATTTAATTAAGGTATTTTTCTATTTATCTTTTTTCTATTTAATTTCATGATGGTAAATGTTGGGCTTGTCGAAGACCAGAGACATACTCAACTTTCTGTCCTCTTTCGGGTGAGGAGGCAGTGGCATGTTTTAGTCATCACTGGACATGATTATTTGCAGGCC
>BMAO01018729.1:135514-152151 GCA_019973975.1 Trichonephila clavata | reverse complement strand
TTAGTATTTTCAAGTCATGCAACAAAAACCCAAACTTCCTAAACTACCCCGATTTAAAAAAAAAATTGACATTATTTACAAACTTGGTGATTTCGGGAATACCTTTATATCACTATTATTTTGTGTGTATAAATGTTTTGTGTATTTAAAACTCCTGTGAAAATATTAGGTTAAGATGAAACCGAATAATCTATCACAGTAACAAATGTTATTAATACTGCGTAAAAGAATATTTTGAATTAAAAAAGAAATTTTCAGTCATAATTATTTCAAGTAGTGTTTGGATGTAGAACATAAGTTGGAAAATAACATATTAAAATTAGAGCTTTACAGACACTATTAGTTTTTGTTTTTGCCTTTCCAAATTTTATAAATGTGTTTTTTTTCAGACTTTTAATTTTGAAAATGTGTTTTCTAATCCCTAACGCTTTTTTTTTCTTCTAATCTTGAAATATCTTGTAAATACTCCCAAACATATGATCCATAAAAGTTCATATGGATTTAGGACTGGGAGCTCCAGTTATGTTTTTTAAAAAATCTTAAAGTTAATATTTGAAAAATTTCGTGTTTTTCCAGGTTTAGCTATAAAAAATATTATTAAAATCCAACAAAGAAATAGATTTTAAATTCTATACTTTTTGTTTCCAATAATCTAAGAAATATAAATCATTTACATTAATTAAATATTTTTAATAATTTAGTATTTTATAAAAGTTTTAAAAAACTTCCAAAATGCTCAATGCTTTAAAATTGTTAAATAATGGCTTGTCAAACTAACTTATTATTTTCAGAATCAATATAATAGCATAATTTGAATATAAAACAAAAATTTATTTTACTGTTATAAAACTGTTTATGACTTCTATTCATAATGTAAAAAGAAAATGAAATATAAATACATAACTTAGTGCAGTCAAAAACAATCATAATTTGTAAAACTCCGGCCGCACTACTAATTCCAATACATTTTACAAATTTTTTATGACCAAAATTTATTTATGTATGGAAATATTTTTCCTTATTAAATATATAATGAATAATTACAAGATGATTTCTAAAATCCTAAAAGCCTTTAATGGAGAAAATCCCCGACATAATTTGGATAGTTAGAAATTTCATTATATAAATAGGCATGCTTTAAAACAAATAAATTTGCAAAGAAAAAGCAATTTACAAACATTTTTGTATTTACTGAATATAAAATAAATCAGAATTCATCCTCAAATATACATAATTGTGTAAGAAAGGTTTTGTTCAATTTACAAACAATTGCAAAGAAACTTTTAAAATAATAATTTAAATAGGTATAAATAGCAAAAATTATCAAAGAAGTATACAAAATATTATTAAAATTTGCTATAAAATGTTTAGTCAAAGCAAAATACCTTTTACAAAGCCAAAAGTTTATCTAAACAATTGTACATTACTGAAGCTAGAAGTGTACATATGCATATAGAGGGCAAAAACAAATATATTTGTTCAAAACATTTTTAAACCGTTAATTTTAAGAAAAAAGATTTTGTATACATTGATAGATACGTCATTGATTGATTGATATACGTCGTTTATAGCACTGTCACAGTGTGATATTTTCGAAACACGGCGCTGCACACAATCGTTCAACATTACAATCTTTACATTCAAAACGTGTTTCTCTTCGAATGCATTTTCCGTTATCATTTTTCTTAAGGTAGCATACGACACATTTTCGTGGTGGTTTGTTTTTTCTTGAAGAGTCACTTTCCACATATGAAGCCATTATGAAGCACATATTTCCATTTATGCCTTCCAATTAAACGGACTACATTTTCAGAAATTTCAGAGGTAACAAAGTTTCGAGAATCGGAATTACTACTTCCTTCTTCTATCAATCGTTCAATCAGTTTCATTCGAAAACCAATATGATTTAAAATACCGCCATTTTTTTTATAGATAGTGAAGGAATTCCACACAATTTGATTTAACAACTGTCGAAAAATCTTCTTGTAGTATTTCCTTTGTTGATTTCGGGCAACAGGATAGTAGGATAGACACTGGTCTGATCTATCAACACCACCCATGGTGTTGATAGATAAAACACCGCTGCTTTTGGTTTCATTTTCACAGAATCTTGTTTCTTAGCTTTCACTTCCATCATATCAGCGTTATGAAAAATGCTAATCATATGCAGGGGTTTTTTATCCTTGTACTTCAAAACACACATTTTTCCCTTTTGGAAGGCAATAATTTCCACTTTCTTCACTTTAGAATCTTTTAATGAAACAGGTAAACCTTTTCTAGGTAACGGACTCGTGGCTGGCGTATCATGAGTTCGAGCCATTACCACTGAAGACCCGCCGTGTAGAGGAACGATGCACGTTAAGTCTGTCAAGAGCTGAAACGTCCCTCTGTTGGTGTGGTGTGGTAGTTAGGAGAAGGAGAGAGGTGCTAGCACAGGTGTCATCCTCGTCACTTGACTATGGTTCAAAATGACGAGGTTCGTCGCCAAAAGTTCTCGAGTATAGCTGAACAGAGCGACGTTAATATTCACTCACTCACTCAACCAAATTGCATGAAATTTACGAAATAAATGAAAAAATATTAGAAGTTGAATTAATTTAAAATTCAATTTTAAATTTTAAATATCCAAAGAATTATTAGTATTTATGGTAAATTTTTTTCAACTGCGTACGCGAGATACCTACATAAATATATTTTTCGAAATTCAAATGCAGAATTTCAGTGCAGCTAATATAAAATTCCTGGTTTTGTATGGTTAAGATTACAAAAAATGTCCAAATTTTAAGTACTTGTTCTTCAGCCAACCTCTATAATAGAATCTAAATGATAAGAGATTTTGCATAAATAGATATTTTTTTTACTTGAATTTAAAATGGATCTTTATATTTATTTATTGACGCAAATGTCAACTGTAAATTTGTCCAGGTGTTCTTTTCATTTCTCTTTGCCCGAAGATTCAAGCTTAAAAATTTGAGCTTGTTGTTCCTGTTCTCTTTGAAGGAAACTGAAGTTCAGACATTAAAAATTCTATTATAATTCGTTATCTAAACAATACAAAACTAGGAATTGTATGTAAGATACTCTGAACACCTGGCTTTTGATATTATGAAAAACTAAAGGATTTAAATAGGTTTTTTTGTTGTTATTTTTATCAATGCGTACAAAATTTTTGCAAGTTCTGTTGTACAGAAACTTAAAAATTATTCATGTTTAGAATTTTAAAGTTTAACAGGTTTTAAATTTTGAACCTTTTTTTTTTTTATAAATTTTTGACACAAACGAAATAATTCCTTTTAAAAAAACTTAGAAATATTAATTAAAATAAGAAAAACGAAACTGTAAATCATCCTCATTGTTTTAATATATACTTTGAATTTAAATATAGATATATCATAGATATTTTAGAGATACATTATAAAAAAACTTAATTCTACTTGAGAATTTTAAGGTAAAGAAAAAAATGTGATTTTATCAAGCTACCCTTTTCCTTCCCAATTCGTTGAATTTCAAATTAATATTAAATCAAAAGTGAGTATATCATCTATATTACTTATGTGATGGAACTTAAAAAATGATTTAAATGAAAGATTTATAAAAATGCTTAGATCGTGAAAACTACATCAAAGAATTTATTTAATTCAAACCCAAAGAAATTTCAAGTCAAGTTTACTTACAAACTTTAACTGATAGTCCGTACGCTCTGGAGGTTTTAAATTCCTCCTAGTTTTTTACGATTGCTGCAGGGGAAAAACGGGGTTCCCGCATGCCATAAAACTTCCCGTCAGAGTCCATTGTGTCGCCCCAACCCTCCCTAATTATCGTTCAAGATGTTAAGCCTTTAAAGGGGGAAAGGAATTCGGAAAAAGACGTCTCTAACACTTTCGAAGCTGTTACTTGAGGAGGAAATAACACGTTTGGTGCATTTTTGGTGAGTCACCGGTCTTACGGGAAAAAACGTGTGGTGCGTTTTTGAAGCATCTCAGGATGGCAGAAAAAGACGTTTGGAACGCTTAAAGGGTTAAACAAAAAAACCTCTAAGCCTCACTAAGAGAGAATTTCAAAAATATTTGATGAAAAAAAGAGTAAACGATAGTATTAATCAGATTTCCTTTGAGCTGTGGTCTTTGTAAACCTGGCAATTTAAAAAAAAATATATCCGAAGCCTTAAAAATTGCTTGTACTTTTCTTAAGTTCTGTTAGTCTATTTTTTTTTAAAAAAGGAGATAAATCGGAAGCATATGTCAAACATAAATGTAACTTAATAATTTATTTAAATTCATTCGGGTCGTAAACTCAATTATAAAATTATATCAGCTAATCAGGATGCGACTTTAAAACTTCAGAAAATATTTATTAGTAAGCGAGATGTTTTCTTTAATTTATATTCAGTTAGAAATATGTTAAACATAAATATATGCCAATATGTAGTCAGAATATAATAACAATAACATATTTTGTAATCTAAAAATTGCATACATTATTTGTGGTTAGATAAATATACTATCATTGAAAAATATGAAACAATTCTGGGAGGAAATTCCTCTCATTGTCATGTATTAAAACCCATATGTCAAAAAGTCAAGGTTTCAGTGTGGTGCCTGATTTCATTGGAGCAAATTAAATATCTTCCAAATTAAAAGTAGTTTAATCTAAATATCCGATTAATAATAATGATGCATTTTTTCAGATGTATATGGATAAATAAATCATTTTGTAAACAATAAAATAGCGTCAAAAATACTCAATTCATTGTCTTATGCCCATATAATATTTACTCAAATTTTATTGATTCAGAAAATAGTTACATAATGTACTGCTGTTTAAATATAATTTGAAAAAAAGATACTGTGTTAAACCCTTTAAAGGTTTAAGTAATTATTAACAGAAGAATGTAATCAATTCAAGGAAATATTTGAATATTTTAAGAATATTTACATATTCACATTTTCCTTTTGCACGAGAAAATTCGTTTGTCACCTGATCATATATGTTGAATTATTAAAATTAAGTCTTCCCTCCGAAATCACTTCAGAGAATTCTGCAAAGAAAAATTTAGCATTAAAGTAATTCCAAATTGTAATTTATTCATAGTTTGTTTATTTTAGTACTTGTAAATATTTGCAATATGGGAAGAGCCACGTGCATTTAATAAGAATAATATTTTAATAAGAGGAACTGTTCACATTTTAATACGGTTCTATGAAGTTTAATGGAAAATGTTAATGTATACAGGTTTCGCAAGAGATAAGTTGATAACTTCAGGGGGCTCAAGAATTCGTCATATTAGTTCAATCGAAGTAAAAGTTTAACTACAAAAATTTAAATGAAGCACTGGATATTTATTAAATAAGAAAAAATAATATAAAATTCCGCCAATAGATGGCACTATAACACAAACGGTACTTACTTGCATATATTCAAAATCAAAAGCAGTATTTGCGTTTTAGCGTATGCCTGTTAGCATTTTTCTTTGGATAAAAGAAAGCCGGATTCTGCTAGAGAAGTTTTGCTTCTTCCTCATGCTCATCATTCCTACGTTGAAAGAACAAACCCTATTGGTAAAATTGTTCTACCAGAAAAAGCAGAACTCTGTCGTAACTGTAAAAGAGAATTCCTCTGTATGCAGTGAATACGAAGAGGTCCAATGTCTCAATATGTCCTACGCAAGATGATTCAGAAATTTGAAATATTGGGACTACATGCAATTCTTCCAATTAGAGGGCGGAAGTACATTCTGTCTTCCAGCATCTAAAATGCGGTTATCGCTATCGTTGAAGCCAGCAGTCAGTCTCCGTATGGTAGTGTGAGAATGCCAGTTGTATCATGTGTATTGGATCTGCCACATTCTACTGTGCGAAAAATCATATGGCGGATATCGCATTTTTATCCCTAAAAATTCAAGACTTTGCATCAAATGAAAGATCCAGAGATAAGTAAAATGTTTCTATTTCTGTCCTTGCTCGAATGGTGGTTGACTTCACTTGGCCATGGAAAATTTTGTGAAGTGATGAAGCCCACTTTTGCCTGGGTGGCCAAGAAAACACATATAATTGTCGCATTTTGGGCAGCGCAAAGTCACGCTATCCAGGAAAAACCCATGCATCTGAAAAAAGTGACGGTATGGTGTGGTTTCACAGCTGCCGTTCTCACTGGACTTTTTATTTTGAAGATATAAAACCAAAGGGAATCCAAACCTGTTCATTCACAGAAAAACGGTATCATGATATGCAGATGGATTTTGTTATCCAAGAACCTTAACTGCATGGATGCGTTCAGGATGCTACTGTCATGCAGGTTGGTGCTCCTCCGCTGACTGATTGGCATGTAAAGTATTTTCTAAACAGTGTTTAACAGATGCAAGGGTGATCCACTGTCACTTCTCAACAGCATAGCCTCCTCTTGCGCCGGATATGACATCCTGTGATTTTGATTGTGGGGATCTAAAGGACAATATCAAAGGGTATCAACTCTGCCTGATCTGAAGGGCGTCATTCAGCGCCATGTTTTAGATACTCTGCGCAGATTTATTCCAGTCAGCTGTTGAAATTATGATTCTGCGATTACAGCATATTGTTGACAATGAAGGGTGTCATATTGAGAAGCTCTATTAATGTTACTTTGTATTTTTAACGCATATTTTTAAAGTATATCAAATATGGTTATGTACATTACAGTGCCACTTACCGAAGGAAGTTTGTACTGATTATTTTATTCAATAAATGTCAAGCGCATCATTTGTATTATGTATAGTTCAAATTATATTGTATTTTGACCAATAAGATGAATTCTATATCACTGTGAAATGGGCAACTTATTCCTTGCTAATTCTGTAAAAATAAATGATCCCTTAATAAATCTCCTGATACTAAAAAAAATTGGTTGTTTCCAATGGCGGATTACAATACAACTGCAAACAAAATGAGAAACAAGGGAATAATGACAAAAAACAAAGGACAACACAAAAAAATAAGAAAAGAAACACACGTTCACAATATAGTCCATAAATCACACATTTTGTGTCTGGTTTCCCAATATCTGCTCCACATGGACCCAGATCTGAGTGCACGGCAGCGTGCCAAACGCAAAGCGTCTATTTCTTCATTGGAGTGGCACAGTTTACAAAGTGGACTCTGAGCAATGCCTATTAAGTTTAGATGCTTGAACAGGCAGTCGTGGCCAGTGGCGATTCGAAAATCAGCTACAGCTCTATCTCGCGGCCGTTTTGGAATATGCAGCAGTTTGCTAAACCACAATTTTTTTTATTCTTTTGGTTGAATTTAAACCAGAAGTGTTATCTGTAGTATTTCGTTATAATTCTTTCGGCACTATAAAAAAGAACTGTATTGTCAGAGGTTTGATAGATTTTTGTCCGCTGCTCTTTGCCAAGCAATCGGCATTTTCATTCCCATTGATGCCAGAGTGCACCGGAATCTATTGCATGGCAATGTCTGCATGCCATTGAAGTAAATTGCTAAATAATAGTTGACTTTTGAGAATATCCTCTGACAAAGTTGCCTCGATAGAAGATATTGCTTGGAGGGACGCCCTGAATCACACAAAATAACTACTTTTGAAACACGATATGTGTGGCAAAAAAGTTGAAATAGCGCAATATGCAAAGCTGCTATTTTGGTATCAAAAGCAATGCTGTGAATTCATATTGGTGTATAGAGGGAGAACAAGTCGCAGCAAACTCCAACACCTACGTTACTGTTATATATCAACTTGGAACCATCCGTGTAAACGTATAGCCATTCATCTTCAAGGTATAAGGAATCCAATGTCTCCAAAGAAAAAATCCTTATGATTTAGCTATCTGTTTCTTTCCTTTGAACCTCATAGAGCAGCTCTGTTGAAAGTGCAAATCCAAACATTTTAGTCGGCGATAAGATTTTATTACATCTTCTAGTTCGAAATGAAAACAATGAAGCTCTTTTGCTCGCTATGAAGCTTGTAGAACCATGACTCTTTAAAGGACTCTGTGCTTTGAGATTTCTGTTGGTATAGGATAAAGAGTCCTTCCAAAGTAATAGGCATTCTGGGATTCTAGTAGTTTCCTCGCATAATAATAAAGCCTATTATAGATTTGATAGGCATTTGATGGGTTGATAACAACAGAACATCTATTGGTGATGATTTCACAGCTCCCCTAAATGACCGTAATGCTCGGTTATGGAACACTTCAAGGAGATCAATCCCCTGTTTAAATGTCACAACCAAAGGTTCGCAGCAGTAGGTAATGAGTGGCACAATGTAAGCGTTATATGTTAATTCTCTCCATCTATGCAGGCTGTCAAGAGCACCAGGCGTTTCCTTAACACATAGTGGCCGCGGTAACCACATGGCCAAGGTATCGGATCGTGGCTGTCATGTCATAAGTTCGAACCCAGTACCATTGAAGACCCGTCGTGTAGGGTAGCGATGCACGTTAAATCTGTCGAGAGCTTAAACGTCCTCTCGTTGGTGTGATAGTTAGGAGTAAGGGGTGACTTTTCAGGTGTCACCCTCGTCACTTGACCTTGGTTCCAAATTACGATGTCCGTTACCAAAAGCCCTCGTGTAGCTGAACAGTGTGACGTTAATATTCACTCACTCACTCGCCCCGGACACATAATGTGTTGCATGGATCTCAGAAGAAATGTTTATTGATCCCCTTTTGTTCTGTACTTTTTGAGAGTTGATGATTTAATTGGTCTTGTCTAACTTCCTCTGAACCTGGAAAATTGGCAACACAACAAAATGAAGACAATGAAACTTATTTTCAAATTAGACCCCTCTTTCGGAGAAAACATCTTCTATAATAAAAATAATTTGCCTATATATAGATAGGAATTCTACACATAGCACGCAAAATAGGAATTTCTAAAAGTCATATTATTTCATATTTATTGTCAATCGAAGAAACATTCGACGTTTTTTACTAAAATTTCTCTATTCTGATATATAAAAAATAAATTGACTCAATTTTAATTTATGGTATTTTAAATCCTGTAGTACAGAACTTCAAAAACAACATGATAAACATTTCTACCAAAATTTTATAAAAATATATATGAAGAATCAATTTTGAGTTATCATTTCGTAAAAATTATTATTCTTTTAATATAAAATTTTAGAGAAAATGGACTAACAGATATAAGTTACAATAAGTACATAACACAACAAACTCCTCCACACAAATTTTTTATAAGTGCAATTTTTCTGATTTTCACACAAATTTAAATTTAACGACAGCTTTAATTTTTTTCTAGAAATTTCCTGGGGACAATGAATGTCGTTTAAAAATTTGCAACACGTATAAAATCAAACTCTTTTAAAGACTGGATTGTATGTTGAACAGGAATCACATTTAATATTTTTGGTTCTTTATTTAACTATCATTAATATTTAAAACAAAAAGTAGGCTCCCAGCATTAAGTTTCACAATCGGAAAACATAGGGACTATTTTTCCATAGACAAGCAATGAAACATTCATTAGCATTTTGTATTTTCCCACGGATATTTTATTTAATATTTTTTCTACAAGCAAAAATAACTAGATTAAATTCAATTTATGAATGTTTTTAAGAAATACTCTTTACATATTTTAGACAATTTTGCTCCGCTAACGTTATTGCAGTGGTATTTGTACCAACTACATCAACATCTACTCATCTACCAACTCATCTACTACAACAACCCTTTTGAAAAAAAGATACGATAAATGCTGCTATAACAGCTCTTTGGATTCCTGACAAATCATGGTTATTAATTCGTACGCAATATGATCATAATTTTAAAATGTGTTGATAAATTCGCCTATCAGTTTGCCGTTTCCGCCCAGAACTGTTTTTTACATGAATTAAGCTTAATAGGATTAACACACTGAGACTGGATAAGACCCTTTTTTTTACCATACATATCTTTCCCATGTGTCTATCCTTGCGAGTCGCCATCATAGATAATAGACAAATAAAATAGACAGATAAATATATCAGCTGTTTCAAGTGGCAAAAACGGTCAAAAATGTGGAAAGACCCAATATATTCTTTGCTGGAGGAAGAACCACGAAGATTTGGGGAACAAATATGAATTTGTGATTAATTTTGAATTTTTGAAAAATTTCGGCATTTTATGTGCCTTTTATATCTACATCCACTACTTTACCGGTGTAAATAGAAAAACTCGGAACAAAGTCAGTTAGTAAAAAGGAGGCAGGACGTTACCACCAGAACATACTCCCCATTTTGTGACACTCCGCATGATCATTCAGTTTTCTTAGTGTGGAATTTACAAAATTTATGGACTTCTGCGCAATGGGGGTTCCAATTTTAAGATCATTCGATGTGCTCCTTCAGATGCTTTTCAGTTTGATTAGTGGCAATAATCATGGACAATTCTTTGCCGAAAGACGAGAAATGGTCCGAAGAATCCATTTTGACGATTTAAACACCAGTATTAAAATTAGTTAAACTATATTAATTATAAACATTAAAAACATTAAAAACCCTATTTTTGACTCCAACTTCGGTTTTTCTGCATTGTTGTAACAAAGTGATTGTTATAACAATGATAAAAGTGTACCTCAGAAATTGGTTTTCAGACAAATTGGAATTCGATGACACTGCTTTATTCACTGTGATAATTCCATTTGCTTAAAAATTAAATGTTTTTAAAATGTCATTAACTTGAAATATGTTATTAAAACCTCAATTTCTACAACGTATGCCATGTTTTACAAATTGCTATGGATCTTCTTGGTTTTAACTTCCAAAAAAAGTTAAGCTATTTTTCAAATGGATTGCTGCATTGTCTACTTTTTTCAAAGCTACCAAGTTAAACTGAAATGTAATATTGTTAAACTTTTTTAAAATTTATGGAATTTTCTAATTTTGAATTTTTTCCTCTGCCTTTTTCAATACATAAGATATTTTTAAAATGTGAAATTTACACACAGGATAAAGATATGCACTCAAATAAACCCTTGCAACGCCGGGTCATGCAGCTAGCATTCATTAAAATTTAATAACAGTCGAATACTCTAAGCAACATAGTTGTCATTAACAATTAAGGAACTAATTATTACCATAGTTCTCACTCACAGAATAAAGAAACAGTTATAAATTTTTAATATCCTCAGATATCGTAGCTTCAAACACAAAGTAACTTGAGTTCAGTGTTCATGACATCTGAACTAAAGCAAGATGCATCTTTTGTTGAAATTCAGATTGATCAATAATAATTATGAAAATTTTGATTCAAAATTAACGAGTTAAAAATAATATGAGCAAACTATAATTGATTCTTAAATATCAATGTTATTATATATATATATATATATATATATATATATATATATATATATATATATATATATATATATATATATATATATATATATATATATATATATATATATATTAGTATTCAAAACGGACGAAATAAAAAAATAAACTTGAATTTTTCTTTACCTTTGAGATATATAGCTGAAACAAAAATAACAAAAGTAAAGTTCAAAACAATTTCATTGTATTCTAAATGAAAAGCTGAAAGTTAAAAAATGCATTCCTTTATTCCATCTTTTTTTTAATTTGAGTGGAATTTGGGCATTTATACTCTTTGAGATATGTGCATTAATTCAGTTTCGAATTAGAATTTTGAGATATGCATTTCGTCCATTTCATATCTTATAAAATTCCCGTGAAACAATATTTTAGTACTCCAGTTAAAAAGGAAATGATAAATATGTATGTATAATGACGAATGCTTTCATTAAGCATGATAAAATTTCAACAGATACAAATATTCTTTCAAAAATAAATTTATTTTTCTTTAGTAATTACACAACGTTATTTGCTACATATTCTATAACGCAGTAATAATAAATTCGAATTTATCTCTCCGAGTTTATATGTCAATTTTCCTACAAACAAAATCATTTTTTACAATAATTTTCCTAACTTGATTTGTATGTTTCTGCCGCTATTTTATTCTGTTGGATTAACAATTTACATTCTCATTTACAATTTGCATAACATGTTTCACATCTGTGATATGATCAAAACAAAAGCAGAAAATAAAATTGAATTTCCTTTCTTATTGAATGTTTAAAAACAATTATATTTTTGAGTTAATATAATTCTTATATAAAAGTCACTTATACAAGAAAAAAATAACGAATTCAATAATATTACAAATTTACAATTCACAGTAATATTACAATATTCTTTTTCATAAAGATCTTGAATGTTAGTTTTATCTTATGTTTGGAGTAAACTGGCGTTTTAATATTAATTGCTCATTGAATCTCTCGCAATTTTATAATCCAATTTTTAAGGAAAAAAGGGAAAAGTACTGGATGAGTAACATTGTACATTTTCTATGTCTGTCCAATGTTCAATATCTATGGTATAGCATAGGTTTTATAATTTATAATAATGTAGATGTTAATTTCGGTTTTTCTAATGCTATAGGAAACAAGAAAAGAAACTATTTTTATGTACTATGTCAGCATTTGTGAACATTGATTTAGACTATAAATTTTTAAAATGATATCTTAATACAACAATTAGTGGATAAGAAGCACAGTTTTCCAATGAACTATGTTTAAATTCCAACCATGGCAAAAAATTTTATTTTTTCAGCCCAATTATAATAATTTTTCTGCAAAGTAATTTTATAGCATTTATTATGATTATAATAAAATCGATTTGTAAGTCAAATATCTAATTAAATATATTCTCGTGTCATACTATGTCGTTGTATTATCGTTATTACTTTTGATGTCTGACAATTTACACTTTAATAAATGTCACATTCCAAAAAATAATAGTTTGCATTACTTAATATTTAAGAAGGAAATGAAAACTAATCGTATCATGTTTCGTTCTCGATTTGAACTCAGAATAAAGATTCGAAATTACTTAAAAAAATCTGGACACCAAATAAAAAACCTAAAATGTGCTATAATTAAGCATAAGTCTTATCTCAATCTTGGTTTTTCCTACAATTTTTATTCGATGGTTGTATACAAATTTTTTGCTTAAGGCAAAGGGTGAGATCCGATAAAGTAGGTTTAACCCTACTTCATTTCCATTTTGGTCAGCTGACAGCTGCAGCATAATATATAATGAATGTCAACCCTTTATATGTCAGTTGGCTTAAGCTCTCTGCCCTGTACAACTTTAACTACCTGCCGCAAACTACTTTGATATCAGATGAATTCTCCAAACACGCACTCTCCCACAATCGACGCTTAAAATAGGACTCCACTCTAGTCATGGCTTGGGGACATTGGCTTGTATAGAATGATTTGTTGAATCTATGGAATAAATTATTGTATGATAAACAACTGCATTTTTAATTCTTTCTATCAATCACAAACACGTCAATTTAGATTTACTCCAAGCCATGTTATACACACTGAAGAGCCAAAAAAAACTGGCACATCTGCCTAATGTTGTGCAGGGGCCCCCAGGAGCACGCAGAAGTGCCGCAACATGACGTGGCATGGATTCGATTAATGTCTGAAGTAGAACTGGAGTTAATTGACACCATGAATCCTATAGGGTTGTCCATAAATCAGTAAGAGTAAGAGAAGCTAGAGATATCTTCTGAACAGCACGTTGCAAGGTACCGCAGAAATGTTCAATTATGTTCATGTTTGGAGATTTTAGCAACCACTGGAAATGTCTAAATTCAGAAGAGTGCTCCTGGAGCTACTGTGTAGCAACGTTTGGGGTGTCGCATTGTTCTGCTGAAATTCAAAAAGTCGTCAGAATGCACAATAGAACTGTCAGAGACGTATCTAGACGTATCAGGGGTCCCATATGACGCGAACTGCACACATCACAGAGCTTCCACCAGCTTGAACACTTCCCTGCTGACTTGTAGGGTTCATGGATTTGAAGTGGCGCGCTTATCCAGTTGGATAGAACCAGGTACCTTTGGATCCAAAGCCGAGTAACTTATCCACTACACCAAAGTGATCACCATGGTGCGGAGGTAGTTACTGGCTTATATAGATGGTTACCGCTACAGATTCATTAGGTTTTCTCCATAGCCGTACACGTCCACCAGCTAGATTCAATTGGAAACGAGACTCGTCAGACCAGGCAACGTGTTACCAGTCATCTACAGTCCAATGTCGGTGTTGATGGGCCCAGGCGAGGCGTAAGGCTCTGTGTCGTGTGTCAACAAGGGTACTGGAGTGGGCGTTCGACTCCGAATGCCCATATCGGTGATGTTTCGTTGCATGGCTCGCACGGTGACACTTGTTGAAGGCCCAGCATTAAAATCTGCAACAATTTGAGGAAGGGTTGCACGTCTGTCTTGCTCGTCTGTCTTTCGTCATGTAATCGGCTGCACCTTGGTTTGTGTTTTTGCGCTATGTGTTAAATGTACAATAAAATAATTTTACTATAATAAAGGACTATCTCGTCAATGCCATCAAAAATAAAACCTGAATCAAAAATAGCGATATTATTAAGGATTATCTGCCATCAGCCACGCCTATTACGTGTATATATATATATATTCACACTTCCCTTACATTTTTTTTTAAAAACTATAGGAAATTCCGATTAAAGTTCTACGAAGTCAGTATGGACTATCAAAATTATATGACAATTTACTTACAATTTCGAGGGAAATTGTTCGTAAGAAAAATACGCAATGTTCCTATGCTGGTATTTATACTGTATTTGTTGTTTCGTATTGAACCTAAAAATTAAATTCAGTGCCCTATGCAAATTGTCACTTTTTATTATATCAATATATTTTAATACTTATTATTATAAACACTCAATACCTTGTAAACAAATTAGTTATTTGAATGGTTTGACAATTTACATAAAATTATTTAAGAAGCACCTTATGAAAGAATATCAAGTAGTCAAGTATCTTTACACGATTCAACGTACACCACTTTACTGCAAATGATTTCTGTATTTGTACTTCGTAGACGAGAAATCATCTCGTACAGAGATTTTGGGAAATCTAATAATCAAGATCTCCGATGGATAGAACATGGGACTTTCTCCTCCTCCTCCGAGCTTCTGATGGTTCTTTTCATTAACACCATCTGTTGGGTTGGGAAAAAAAGTTCAGATACCGCTGATGATTGGCTGCAGACATTTGTTCTCAGAAACTCGTGTCGTTAAAAGAACGTGAATTAACTTTTCGGATGAGATATAAAGAGAAAATGCTGGATGATTAAGACTTTTTCTCTCTTTCTTTCTTTTTGTGGTACGTTTTGGTGAATATTTTCTTTCTTTAGTGTCAATCGAATATAAGGTATTTTGTACTCAAAATGACTTGCAATGAAAATAAATAACACTAAAATATTCCTCGCATATATCAGAGAAATCATACGAAGTACATTAAGATAAATTTATCGTCTATAAAGAATTTGGAATATTGCTATAAATTTGTTTCTGTGCAAGACTGGCATTTATACATTATCATAACATAAATGTATGAAATATATTTGAAACAACTTCATTTGTTTTGTACTAGATTCATGGTTTTTTTTTCTAATGTAGAAACACACATGATCCGTCATTTATTTATTTCAGGAAAGAAAAACGGTTTGTGTTACTGTTTCTTGGCAGAAATTTTATGACTTTGACATTTTGTAAACGTAAAGTGGAGCTAATTTTGTTAATCAACATAAAACTAATTTAGTATGTGCACCGTGCAATATATACTCTATTCAAAGGAGCATTTAAAATGAAATTAAAAACAAATCTTTTTCTTCATTTCTTATTTTATTCTTTGTTCTAAATTATAATAATTATTATATTGTTTAATTGAAATACACAATTTGAGACTATTGCATACCTATACTGAAAATGGAGTAACAAGTGAAGGAAATAAGTAATTTTAAATGTTTTTATAATCAAATTAATTGCGCGTATCCATTTATGTTATACCGATGTGCAAGTAAACAGGCTTGTACAAGTTAAAACTTTCATATAAATTCGAAAGCCTTTATTTCGATGCCATTACAAACAGTTTACCTATACTTTCACTGAAAGTAACACATTTTAAAAACATTAATTTGCCAATTAGTATTTTCATTTTAATTGAAAATAGATCTACTTTTTTTATTATGTTTAAAAGCTCCTTAATTTTTAATAACAATACTTCTGAAGATTTGAATATATTTATTAAATAATTTAGTAAATTTAATTTATCATAATTTATCCATGAAAGTAGTTTTAAATTATTCAGTACAATATTAATATTTCAGTTCCCTTTTATATTACATTAATAGTTTAGAAAAATATTCAAATTCTTAATCCTATGTCACGCCAAATAATTCTTTAAATATATTATTTCTCGGATACTCCTTTAGTAAACCTTATTTTTTTTTTCATACCAGACATAAAATATTTTATTTGTTTTAAAATAAATATCTTTAGAAAGGTGGAAACACATCACTCAGTAATTTAACAAGCTATATCATTTGTTTTCACATAGTATTTTATTCATTTTATCTATTTTTTTTTATTTGTTTAAACTTACCCTTACCAGGATATTTTAAAAATAACTTAACTATTTTCTTTTCATGAAATTATACTAAAAGATAATAAATAAATAAATTATTTATTTATTTTACGTAGATGGATCAGGATCTCAAAAATATTTTTTTTTT